>LR751453.1:34605-100292 GCA_902729485.2 Mus minutoides | reverse complement strand
GAAGCCATAGAGTAGATTCCCAGCAACCCATAAATCAGAGGCTGAGGGTCACCTTCTGCCACATACTGAGGTCAAGATCACTAAGGTACATGATGATGTGTCAAGAAGTAAGTATTTCTGGTAAGATCCTCACAAGACTTCTAAGTCAATAGTTTGGTTTAAAACACATTCAAATATATACTCTAACTTGCAGGAAGTATCACACACACACACACACACACACACACACACACCACCACCATCATCATCAACAACAAAATCCAAAGAGCTGTCTTCATTCCTCTTCTTACTCCAATTAGTTCAACTAAAAGGACATTTGGGAGATTGATAAAAATGTTCTATTCATCCTTCTCCATCAACATTCTCTACAGTCTCACTGAACAGAGCTAAGCTGTTCCGATGTAGACGTGCAAGCTGGTTAGCTTTAGGGCCTTGTGGAAAAGGGACTCTTTCCTTCCTCACTTCTATCATATTCATCTCCCTATGATATATATATTCATTTACTAACTGTTTACTAGTTTCAGTTTGGTCTCTCTTTCCAGTTCTTGTACTTCTAAGGTAACTCAGTCATTTTATTGAGAAGAGACTTCAGAAACCCAGGACACCAGTGGACTTATGGGTCCAACCTCAGCCTCATCTGATTGCCCTCAACAACCCACCTTTAGCATTGTTCGTTGTGAACAAGAGAATTTCCACGGCTGTTTCTCCTCTACCCGGTATTCTCTAGGGTGACATAGCAACTGGAAATCTCGAAAATTGAATAGATATAAGGAAAAGAGGAGAATTAAATACTATAAGATGATAATTAAATACTATAAGGTGTGGTTAAGGATATTTGAAGATAATGGAGATTTGGGGGGAAAAAAGATTTTAATGACAGTTTTTACTACATTTTGTTAGTGTCCATCAGTGTGGAATTGAGCACAAGATCACTCCTCTCCAAGGCTGCCTGGGCTCGTTTGACAATCCCAAAGCAAGTTTCTCATCATCAGTCCCTCTGGCATTTGAAGCCAGATAATCACTGTCTTTATTGTTCTTTGATGTTTGTTCCAATCTGGCTTCTTCCCATTGTGTCCTTGGCACAGCCTATTCCCAGTTGGGACAAAGAAAAACTGCCCCCTTGTGGTGAGTTCTGGGATGCAGACTAGATCTTTTTTTTTTTTTTAACTTATTTATTTATTTATTTATTTATTTATTTATTTATTTATTTATTATTAGAGAATTTATTCATTTACATTTCAAGTGTTATCCCATAAGTCCCCTATACCCTTCCCCCTCCCTGCTCCCCTACCCACCCACTCCCACTACTTGGCCCTGGCATTCCCCTATACTGGGGCATATAAACATTGTTAGACCAAGAGCCTTTCCTCCCCAATAATGGCCAACTAGGCCATCTTCTAATACATATACAGCTAGAGACATGAGCTCTGGAGGTTCTGATTAGTTCATATTGTTGTTCCATCCATAGGGTTGCAGACCCCTACAACTCTTGGGTACTCTCTCTAGCTTCTACATTGGGGACCCTGTGTTCTGCCCTATAGCTGATTGTGAGCATCCACTTCTGTATTTGTCAGGGACTGTCAAAGCTTCACAGGAGACAGCTATATCAGAGTCCTTTCAGCAATATCCTGCTGGCGTATGCAATAGTGTCTGTATTTGTTGGCTGATTATGTGATGGACCACCCTGGTGGGGCATTCTCTGGATGGTCCATCCTTTCATTTTAGCTCCAAACTTTGTCTCTGCACCCCCTTCCATGTATATTTTAATCCCTATTATAGGGAGGAATGAAGTATCCATGCGTTAATGGATGTATCTGAAGGATATCATCCTGAGTGAGGTAACCCAATCACAAAAGAAGTCACTTAAGATGCACTCACTGATAAGCGGATATTAGCCCAGAAACCTAGAATACCCAAGATACAATTTCCAAAACACAAGAAAATCAAGACAGACTAGATCTTTATAGTGCCAAAAGAGATCTTAATGTGAACCAAGACAGTGTGTGACTCAAGGGACGGCAAACAAGCCGAGTGCACTCTGCCCTGGAAGAGAGATTGGGAACTTCCACCTGGATGTTCCAGAAGTTCTGCCTCTCTGTCCTGTTCTTTTCTGCCTTCCTTAGGTCCCTTTCAAGTGGGTATTTTCTGCAGCTCTTGAATTTTTTCTTCTTCCTCTCTCTCTCTCTCTCTCTCTCTCTCTCTCTGTCTGTCTCTGTCTCTGTCTCTGTCTCTGTCTCTGTCTCTGTCTGTCTCTGTCTCTGTCTCTGTCTCTCTCTCTCTCTCTCTCTCTCTCTCTCTCTCACACACACACACACACACACACACACACACACACACACACACACACACACACATTGTTCACAATTCTGATACTATCCCTTGGGGAGTATATATAATTGAACCAAACATTCTGAGAGTCTATGGCTTCCATACTTACATCTTTCTTTCCATGTTTGGAAGAAGCATGGCAAAGCTCTTGTTTTTCAAAAAGATTGAGTAGTGGGTAAAAGCAACCTGGGAGAAAGGGGAAAGAAACTTGCGGAATCAGAAGTTGTTTTAGAGCAGCCTTCCCTTTGATAGGTTCTAGGTCTCTCCTATGCTGGTCAACCGCACAGTCAACGATTACAGTTACTGTATTATTTAGTGCTTTTTGAACTGTTCTTTGAAGCTTACAACTTCTGGCCTATGCTGCTGTGAGACCAGTGGGACCATAAGGAGGGCTCTCATACCTGGTTTTGAGAACTTGGCTTAATAAGCTATGCTGTCTTGAGGCAGATTATCTGTCCAGGCAGATAGCGCCCTTCTAACTCTGCTTTTAAACTTGTTTTAAATTGACTTATAGAGTAACAGGCTTCCATACGACTTTTCCATAACTCTTGTTTTGGGTTAACCCTCCCTTCATCTTCCTCTCTGCCCTCCTCAAGGCTTCTTTAAACCTTTCTACACTCATATTCTCGCCCCCCCAGCCACCTTTATATTTCTCATGTTCCACCACACCCCTTTCTTTAAAGCACTTCCTCCATCTGAATGCCCACTTTCTAGTTTCCTTACATCTACAGTCACTTCGTTAACCACACAGCTCTCAAGATTCCAAGCCTATAGTCATGGAACATTTGCCATTTGTCTTTCTGGGCCTGAGTTACCTCACCCAATATATAGTTTTTTAGTTCTATCTATTCATGTGCAAATCTATTTCTTTTTTTTTCTGTATAAAATTCTATTGTGTATTTGTATCAAAATCCACTCTCCACTAATTTATTGATGGGCATCGAAGCTACTTCCATTTTCTAGCTACTACAAACATAGAAACAATGGCCATGGATAAACAGGAATTCCTGTTGGAGGAGATAGGATCCCCATATACTCAGGAGTGGTGTTTCTGGGTCACATGGTTGTTCTACCTTCAGCTTATTAAGGGACATCTATAGTGAGTTCCATAAAGGTTACATCAGTTTGAATGTCTCTAACTGTGTTCTTCTTCTCCATACTCTATCCTGCATTTGCTATCATTTAATTTTCTATTTAAAAAAAAAGAATTATTTATTATATATACAGTGTTCTGCCTGCATATATGCCTGCAGGCCAGAAGAGGGCACCAGATCACATTATAGATAGCTGTGAACCACAGTGTGGTTGCTGGGAATTGAACTCAGGACCTCTGGAAGAGCAGCCAGTGGTCTTAACCTCTGAGCCATCCTTCCAGTCCCTCAATTGATTTCCCGATGACAGCCATTCTGACTGGGGTGGGATAGACTGTCAGATTGGTTTTCATTTGCCTCTGTCTGATGACTGATGATATTTGAACAGGTTGTAAGGTGTTTAGTAGACATTTGCATTTCTTTCATTCAGATCTGTCCTCTATTATTTGATCTGGTCATTTTTCTTCACGCTTTGACTTTTGAGTTCGGAGTGTGCTTGACATCAGTCTTCTATCAGATACAGCTTGTAAGGATTACTCCCATTTCATAGGCCTCCTCTTCACTTGACTGATAACCTTTGCTGGAAAGAAGCATTTTTAGTTTCATGAGGTCCCATTTGTCAACTCTTGACCTTATTCCTTGAGTGACTAGAGTCCTCCCTAAAGTGTCCCTATCTCTGCCTATCAGTGGTTCTCAACCTGTAGATCACTGCCCCTTTGACAAACCTCTATCTCCAAAAATATTTACATTATGATTCATAACAGTAGCAATACAGTTATGAAGTAGCTATGAAAATGATTCTATGGTTGGGGGTTACCACAACATGAGGAACTGTATTAAAAGGTTGCAGCATTAGGAAGGTTGAGAACCACTGCCAAAATAGTTTTAGATTTTACATTGATTTTACTTCGATTCACTTGCCAGGGTGAGAGATCTAGTTTAATTCTTCTGTATGTGCTATCCAGTTTTCCCAGCCCTGCGTGTTAACAATTCTGTCTTTTCTTCAGTGAGTACTTTGGTCAAAAATCAGCACGGTGTTTGCAAAGATTTATACCTGGGTCCTCTGTTGGTTCCACTGAACTGTGTCTGCTATGTTTTGATTCTCCAGAGTTTGTTGTGCCTCCATATGAATTTTTAAGATTTTTTTCTATTTCTGTGAGGAATAATACCAAGGGGATTTTGGTTGAGATAGGTTCATTTGATCTATGTTGTTACTTAACTATACTGTCTCTCTTTTTAATATTTGTCTTGATTACCTGTCCTTTGGTGAAAGTGGTATACTAAAATTACCTACTCTTGGGAGCATGTAGCAGAATTTTCCCTGCCCAATCACATTAAATATTAATACAACAAGAAGCCTGTGATTGGACAGGAAAAAAGGAGGTGGAGCAAAGAGTTGCAGAGATGGGGATGGAGAAGACAGGGGGTGAGGAAGGAAGATGGAGCAAGAGGAAGATTATCCAGATACTACAAGGCTTTAAATAGCCACAGGTAGATATGAATATCATAAAAGGATAGAATTACTAGGATAACTTGTCTAATCTAGGTGAGTAGCTTGTATCATTATCAATTGGCTCTGAAATGATTGTGTGGGCATCTGTGAACTGAGAATTTATTGATATGTAAATCTGACTGGTTAGTTATAAGCTTCAAGAGTTTTGATTTACTGGGTTACTGGAATTTGGGACAATTGACCACAGCAGATTTATAGCTGAGAAGGTACAGGCGGCTAAGAGACAGAGAACCGGAGAAGGGAAGACTGCTGACTGGGGCTGGCTAGAGGCAGCAAGACCTTTGGGCAGAGAGTAGCTAGGTGTAGCGCTGGAACTTGCCATCCTATTATTATTATTATTATTATTATTATTATTATTATTTTGATTTCAGATTCCATTTTACCTAAACTGACCAACTCCCTCTCTAAGCAACAATTGCAACCCAAAACATAGTGCTTGTTCCTAACAACAGAAAGAACCAATGAATTTGATTGGTTGGGCAAAAGCACTTACATTAAATGCAAGTTGACAATGATGGAATACTTGTGAAAGTCTTTAATTCCTGAGTTCTGATTGGTAACTAACTTGGCTCAGATGCTTGCAGATTTTATGCTTATAAACCCTTCTTCAGCTGCTACTTGGGACTAACAGAAGAAATGAGGCTCCTGAGTCCTTGTCTGGTGATATTGATTGGTCAGTGACTCTGCTTATGTGGTTGGAATAATAAAAGACTTTGTTGCTTCATGATCCCACTGGTGCATCTCTCCCTTTCTTCGCGGTACACAATGACTACACTGTGACACTCCTATGACTTTGCTGAGGTTAACCTGTGCTTTTATGTCCAGTAGTATTTGTTTTATGAAACTGAGTGCATTTTAAGTTTGTGTATGTTTTGTGTTTGCCTTAGTTAGAGTTTCTATTGCTGTGGAGAGATACCATGATCACAGCAACTCTTACAGAGAAAAACATTTAATTGGGTTAGCTTACAGTTCCGAGGTTTAGTTCATTGTCATCATGGCAAGGATACATGGCAGTGTGCAGGCAGACATGGTGCTGGAGGAAGAGATGAGATACACCTCTATCTGTAGGTAGCAGGAAAACAGAATGAAACTAGGTCTGGCTTGAACATTTGCAACCTCAAAGACCACACCCGGTGACACACTTACTCCAACACACATCCTAAGAGTACCGCTTCCTATGGTGGCCATTTTCATTTAAACCACCGCAGTGCTGTAATGTCCTTGGGTGAATTATTCTCTTAACTAGAATATCTCTTTTGACTCATTCTATCTCAAGTGATTAGCTTTTGTTTGAAGTCTTTTTTTTCCAGCAATTAAAGTAACAACTCTTGCTTGTGTCCTGGTCCTCCTGGCTTGGAATATTTTTTTTTCCCATCCTTTTGCTCCTTGAAGCCAAGGAGTTTCTTATAGACAACAGATGGGTCATGTTTCTTAGTTCAATCAGCTACTCTGTCTTTTGATTACAGAACCGAGGCCATTAATGCTCAGTTATTGTTGAAAGTGGTGCACTAACTGCTATCATTCATTGATCTTTGGTGTTTGTTTTCGTAGTCCTACTATGCATTCTTAGTCTTAGTATGCATCACAGTTATGCTTTTGTCAGTTGTTTTCCTGTAGTAAGCTTATCCTTCTCTTCAGTCTGAGATATTTCTCCAGTATTTTCAGGGGCCTGGTTTGAGGGTTGTAACTTATTTTAGATAGTTTCATTGTGTGAGAATTTTTTTTCTTTTTCAATTGTGAAAAATGTTTTGTCAGGTACAATAGTCTGGAGTGGCATTCTTGCTCTTTCAGAACTTGAAGTACATTGTTCCAGGCATCTAGGGCTTTTAAAGCTTCCTTTGGGAAATCAGCCACTATTCTGATGGGCTTGCCTTCTTGTTCCATCTCATTGTAGCTTTTCTTTGTTCTGTGGAGTTAGTCTTTTAACAGAAACATGGCTTGGGGAATTTCTATTTTACTTTTGCCTGTTGGATAGTCTGTGTTGCCTCTTCTTCCCTAGATTTGGGAAATTTTCTTCAGTGACTGTATTGAAAATAGTTCCTACTCCTTACTTGTGCTTGCTCTATGGCTAAAATTGCAGTATGGATCTTCTTAAGAGTTCTGTGGATCCTGTCTGTGTGCAAAGTTTTCAAAAATAACTCATACCTTTATTTAAATGATCCAATTCTTCTACCTTGTCTTCAAGCCCTCAGACTCTGACTGATTGCGGAGTGTTGGCCATGATATGAGATTGCTTGGATGAAGCTGAAAAAAAAAAGTCCCCTAGTGTGTCTCCCAGCTGGGCCTGGGCAGGGAAGGAAGAAGAGGGAGAAGAAAGGGACCTGGCCAATGCCCTAAAGAAAATCACCATGGAATCTGGCAACCAGCTGGTCCTGGGCCTGGAGTGCAGTGCTGGTCCAGACTTGGGTCAGAGCTCTCCCTTATGATTGTGCCTGGTGAGGCAGCATGGATGGGCAGTTCTTACTCAGTTCTGGGTTAGACTAAACAAACAAACAAACAAACAAAATATATAAAATGTGTGGGCGTGGAGTTGCCTGGGTCTGGAACCAGAAGGAGATAGTATGGAATCAGGAAACCAAGTCGACTTGACTCACCAAGGGAGCTTGCAGATGCAGCTTCCTTCTGAGCCTGGAGCAGTAGAATGGAAGCAGAGAGGGAGGAAGTGGGGAGGGGTGAAGTTCTGGGTCCAAACAGGCAAGAGAGCCCATAGTTCCTGTTCTGGTGGGAGTCCCACAGTTCCAGCCTTTGATTCTACAAACTGCTAATTGCGAGTGAGAAACCCATAGCCAATGCTTTCCACTATCTAACTCTGGTTGTCTGGAAGAGCAACAGGAACTTTTGACCTTTTGACCCACATTGCAGATTTTCTCACCCATTACTGACCTTTTTCTTTATGCTGAGTTTCCTCTAAGCTTTAGCCCTAAGCGAAATCAATCTGCCTGTTTTTAGAATATCCTCTTGTGGGCCATTGATCATTTTACTAATAAGTTTATTAGTAAATCTTCAGTTAGCATTTATCTATTTCAGTGTCTACATAAAATCATACATCTAGTCCTTGGTTATTTTTTTTTACTATCTGGAATTTACTTTTTCAAAAAGTCTCCTACCTATATGGAATAAAACCAATTTGGTCATGTTTAAAAAAAAATCATCAGTTCTTTAATGTCTGCTCTATACCTTTAGCCTTTCTTTTAAGGCATTCATTGATACTCGTTCATGAGCTTACTTTCACTTGTATTATCTTTGGTAAGTTCCGATATCAATGTTACACTCAGTTTACAAAAAATAATGTTGATTTCCTTTCACAGAATTCTCAGAAAACGTCATTATTATTGGAAATGCCATTGTTTAGTTTTCTGTGAGAAATCACTGCATTGGTTGCCTCTCTGAATGCTATGTTTCTTCAAGTACAGTCCAGACTGCAACCATCAGGGTTTTTGTGGGGGACAGTATTTTATGCCACACAAATTTGCAAAGAAAGAGCCTGCTTTAACTCAGGGGGAGAACTATTTAACTTTAATTCAGTGTGTGCTCAGCAAAAGGCTGTTGATGTGTGGATGGAGAAAAGGAAAGGAATACATTCCCGGAAGCACACAATAAAGATGAAGCCACCATCTAACATGATAACATGATGCTGGCAAAGCGTTCCATGCAGCTGTGAAGAAGAAGAAGAAGAAGAAGAAGAAGAAGAAGAAGAAGAAGAAGAAGAAGGAGGAGGAGGAGGAGGAGGAGGAGGAGGAGGAGGAGGAGGAGGAGGAGGAGGAAGAGGAAGAGGAGGAGGAAGAGGAGGAGGAGGAGAAGAAGAAGAAGAAGAAATAGAAATGTGAACTATATATTTGTTAATGAGTTTATGGAATAAACTACAAATCAACTGACCATCAATTGATAAACAAAATTTTATCTAGAAAGTATTTTCTGCTAGAAAACTCAAGTTACTTGATACTTTTCCTATTCTGTTTGATTATAGAGAAGTGCTTATCAGCTTTGCAAGTAACACAGTGCTCAGAAAGACAGCCACACTGTGGACATTGGAACCACATTTGAAAAAAAAATAGAAGTAAAGATTAATAGTTGACAATAGTATCCTTTTAGATTCTGATTTAATTGTAATTATTCTTTCAATAATTATTCTTAAATATCTTATAGAAACAATTTAGAATTTTATAGTTCTAATATACATGTATTCTGTGTCTACTGTATATATGTGTGTATGTTAATATATGTATGCTAGAAATACACATATATATTTCAGATTTTACTTGAAGCATAGTAGGGAATGGTTGAAAAGATTTTCTGGAACAGGACACATTGGATTTTCATTTCAAAGGGCTTACTTAGGCGTTTATAAAGAGAGTAGATATTGGGGAAGAAATGATGAAAAGAGAGATACAAGTTAAGAGGCTACTGAACCAATGAAAAAGGACAGTCATGCTTCACATTTCTATAATGCTACTTAAGATATACAAAAGACAGTGGGTCAAGAAGAGACCTTGATTTGTTGCTGATCTTCAGGTAGGAAGGCAGAACTCTAAAGTGAACCTATAAATTTGGAGTCTGAATGGTTAGATGAAAGGGAGAATTATTTACAGGGTGGGAAGTTGCTGGATGGAGAAGAGGACTCAAAATGCTTGGTTTTGATTAGTCCAGTGTAGTGACCAACCCAAGTCTGTCTATGTTTTAAGGGAGTGGGGGGTTCGACATGAAGAATACAAGGCACATCTTTAAACCAGGCCAGAAGCTTGCTCTCTGAAGATCAAGGCCAGCCAAGTGTGAACTCAGACTAGTGCCAGGACCCAAAGTGGGCATGCATGCTGTTCTTGATTCGATGACTCTCCCCTAACACTGTCCCACACTCAGAAGAGGTCTGTTGATGACAGGATTGGAAAGGAACTCTGAATTTACTTCTTAGGCACTAGCTATAAGAACAGGTTCTCTTCTGTGCAGCCTGATATCTAGGATGCACACAAAGGGTAGGACACAAACTTTGATCCAGCTCCTGGGTATGGATTCAAGCTGATGGGGTCAGAACAACGCCCTGCCTCTAGCTGTGGCCACCCATGGACACACACTGCCATTGAATTGGCAGATTGGAACTCCACACTTGCCTACTCTACCTACATGGGTCCTGCCAGTTCCCTGACCTCGTGCACTGTCAGGATGTCATGCACTGTTGTGTCCCTCAGTCTGCGAGCACCACAGGAAGGATACTATACTTATGAACACTCCTGTTCCTGTGCAGCAACTGAGCCCACTATTGGGTAATAGGACACATGCTTCTGGCTCCTTCTACTGTTAGAATTGTCCATGCCAGAGGCACTTGCCAATACCTGAACTAGTGCCCAAGAAACATCTGTCACCCAATTGTGGCCACTACAGCCACTGCATCTAACTTCCTCAGTTGTTAGAATACCACTGCTCTAGGATGGTCTATGGAGACAGTGGCTCTCTACAGCTCCATCATGGTGCACAATGTCCTTATTCACTAGCAATAATAATAGTTTTTGTAAAGGCATAGGGATACTGTATATGATGCTCAACTAGAACCCGAACCAGTGCGTGGTAAGAGACTGACACTCCTTAGAGGAAAGAAAGTTACTAAGTTTCTCTGATGAAAGTACTGGCCTGTCAGCTGTGTAATCTCAAACTGGGAACACAGCAATGTGAAAAACCAGATGACATTGTGTCTTCGGTAGAACACATAGTACCATTCTAGCAACAGACTCCGCAGCAGCCAGTATGGAGGAAATACAGGATAAGCAGCGTCAAAGAGTGATTTTAAGGAAGCCTTCTGAAAGGGAAGAGAATATGAATACCTATGTAGTGTTAGGAATGCAATAGAAGATATGAGTGATTACCTTATAAAAGGAGGGAGATTTTGTAAAGTACCAAGCTAAAATCTTGGGAATAAAAAGTTTAATATAGCTTAAAATAAGTAAAAGGAGATAGTGAGATTGGTCAGCAGTTAAAAGCACTAGTCACTCACCCAGACAGCTTGTGTTTAGTTCCCAGCACCCATATGGCAGCTCAAACTTCTGTAACTCCAGTTCCTGGGGGCCTAACACCATCATCTGGCCTCTGTGGGCACCAGTCATGCATGTAGTACACAGACAAACATGCAGGCAAAATACCTAGATGCATAAAATAATTTAAATATTTTGAATAAATAAACAGATTAATTTAATTAAATTAATTTATATAAATTAATTAAGTAAATAATTAAAATTTAATTTAAAAATAAATTAAATAAATAATTAGATTTAAGAGTTTTAACTTAAATAAATTAAAAGCAACAGATCAGTTCAAGCAGAAGAAAGAATATCCTAATTTGATAGAAGTCTTTGAAATGAATAAGCAAACGAAGCAATAAATACATAGGAAACAATAAAAATACCATTCAAGACCTTTGAAGCATCATTAAATGGCAAATACCCACAAGTGAAGTATGTCATAAGGAGGTAACAAAAAAGTTCAGGACATATAAAATTGATTAAATATAATAAGTTTTAGAAATCCCCAATCTTAGCAAAGCTATGGATATTTGTATATAGGATGCCCATAGGACCCTAAACAGATGATCAGGAAAGATCCGAGCTGATGTATATTACAATCAAACTGCCAAAAGTTCAAGATGGAAAGATTTTTAAAATCACTAAGAGAAACACCACTAAGTCACATTAAGAGTTATCTCACGCTGGGCAGGGGTGGCTCATGCCTTTAATCCCAGCACTTGGGAGGCAGAGGCAGGCGGATTTCTGAGTTCGAGGCCAGCCTGGTCTACAGAGTGAGTTCCAGGACAGCCAGGGCTACAAAGAGAAACCCTGTCTTGGGAAAAAAAAAAGAGTTATCTCATTAATCATGGAATTTCCCCGCATAAAACCCTCCAGGCAGGAAAGAATGGAGCTATGCATAAGTTATGAAAGAAAATATCTGCCAACAAAAATATCTTGCTCAGTGGAAGCCTCATTTAGAAATGAAAAAGAAAGGAAGGCTTTTCAAGATAACCAATAGCAGATGGAATTCATGACTGCCCAGCACTTGCTAATCCTGTGTCAGAACTGAGGAAGAGTCTCTACTTATCACTATGAGAGCCAATCGAGGTGTGAGTCCAGCTAGAGGAACAGGTAAACAAGATGAAATAAATAAGAATTATATATTAATCCGACCGATCTTTCACTATACTAGTGTGACCAAGGAAGGCAGGAAGAAACAAGAATATTCCAAACAGTGAAGAGGATTCAGGAAGCCATAGCCTTTAGCCATCAGCAGCAAGTTTGAATATAAATACACTAATATTAATTTGAAGTGGCAGACCGAATGGCTGGGGGGGAAAGACAGAAAAGGAAAAGGAAAAGGAAAGGAAAGGAAAGGAAAGGAAAGGAAAGGAAAGGAAAAGAAAAGAAAAGAAAAGAAAAGAAAAGAAAAGAAAAGAAAAGAAAAGAAAAGAAAAAAGTACAAAAAACCAAACCAAACCAAACAACCAGAGCTACAACACGCTGCTTACTGGAAACTCCCATTGTGCCTTCCGTTTCGCTGGAGGCTAAGGATATTGAATATCTTTCTGTGCATTTGTTAGCCATTTACGTTGTATCTGACAAATGCTTGACCGGTTCGTTTGTCTATCCATTAACAGAGTTGCTTGTCTTTAGGTGTTTAAAGTTTTTTGCTTTTCTTTTTTAATTGTATTTATTTTCTGGATATGAGTAACAGAGATTTGCTCCCATTCTATAGGTTGCCTCTTCTCCCTCTAATTATTTCTACTCTGTTCAGAAGCATTTCAATTGAGCATGAAGACCACGTGGTTGCTCCAGCCTACCAGGGACAGTACTAGTGCATGATAAGGGCATGGGAAATGCCAGTCGGGTGTATTCCACTAAGTTTCTCTGGGGCTTAAACCAAGGGAATCTGCCCTGGTGGGGCAAGGAATGGAGTCCTGGGTGCTCCTAAAAGCCTTAGCCGTGCTGATCTCTGTCCTCATGCCCTCTCTGGTTTTCACCAGTAGCTAGTCTTCTTGCTGTTCTCAGATGCTGGGCCAGAGTTCCCCCAAAGTAATCATCCCCAGATTTCCTCTCCAGTGTTAGGACCTGCGCTTGGGACTCTTTCTAAACCACAACCACACAAATTCTCTGGGCTGTCACTCAACTGGTGGAAAGGTGGAAACCCCTGACACTGGCAAGAAATGCTTGCTCTCCCTAGCTGAACGATTTAACTAAGATATCTCTTAAGATTAATCCCCACGGAGGCACAGCCTAGCAGGCATGGGAAGTGTGAGGGACCACACTTTTTCTAGCACCGTTTGCTGCACATACCACACAGCCCCATCTCAAGTGCTATTCCTGAAGAGTGTGAGTATGGCTGCGGACTGTCCCCAGTCTTTCTTCTGTCTTCTGTTTAAGTCTCAGTGGGGAGATGTCCCTACCCACCCACCCCCCTCCTTAGCTACCACTGTGCCTACCTAGCACATTATCTTAAGATCAGTTGTTCCTTTTACAAATCTAAGGTTGGCTATTTCTGGATCTTACCTAATCTTTGTCAACTTTTTACTATTGTCCTTTTGCACCTTTCTACACTGCCCACCTTTCTGCATGGTCATGAGAATCCAGGGAAATGCGGGATGTCTCTAACCTACTGCCTTCCCTCATCTATTTCCATTTTCAACGTCATCTGTATCCAACTCTCGCTCCTACCTTCGCCTCTGTTCTCTTCCTTTGTGGTGATGGACCATCACGCTGGCCTGCTTTCTGTTCTCAGGAACTTTATTTCTGAAGATATAAGTGCCAGCTTTCCTCTACTTTAAATCTGTATAATTTGCTTCTTCCCTTTCTCTAAGGGCAAAAAAGCAACATCGCTGGAATTCTGAACACACAGTCCAGACCCTTTAACATCTTTTGAGAACATTTAGTATGTGTATGAGAAAAAGCAAGCACCCTCTTAGAATTTATCATGAAACTGCCCCTTTATTGGTCTACATATTTTGGCTTGTCTTTTTTCACAGAAATGTAAGCTCCCCTGTGGCAGAGACTTATATGGCTTTTTGCAACACAGGAGAGTCTTGGATACATGGTGTGCATTAAAAATGGTTGTGCATTGACAGAACGGCATTTTATGGTTTTGTTTGACTGTTTTGATGGCAGCAAAGCCTCCAGGACCTAGTGCATGCAGCACCTCGTTCTTTGTAGATTCTTCGAGGTTAACTGAGTGAATGATCTACTTAAGCATCTTGAGATTCTGAATGTTGTGTCCATTCTCCACTGAGTATTGTCAGTGCATATCCCCAAATGAGCCCAAATTCTGTACATTTAAGTGTCTTCCTCCTGCTTTCCTCAAATCTGCCAATGGCAAGACCATGTATTGATTTCACTTAAAAACCCAGTGTCATCCTCAAAAGTGGGAAAGAAAAATGCACACCTATTTCATGGAGTTTTGGCTCCATAAAGTAAGATGAGCCAGAAAAGTACTAGTCACAAATGCCCATCATGCCTTATTCAGAAACACTAGCTCTCCCAGCATTCACTGATTCTAAAATAAAAGCTCATCTTTGAAGTCAGGATGTGTCTTATCCTCAATATATGCATCTTTATTTAGATGAGATTTTGCCTCTTTAAATGGTAATTAGATAACTTTATCCTTCACATCCCTAGTATCTTGAATGTGATAACATAAAGAATGACAATTTCCTTCTGCAATGTGCTATTACTATTAAAATATTTTTAAATGTATTAAAAGTTCATATTTTTCTCTTCTTCCTAATGTTGTAAGTGTAGCTTTGGATCTTCATTTTCTTCTCATCCGGATACACTACATTCTTCTATTGCCCTTCACTAGCGTTTATGCTATAGTCCACCTCTCCCACTCACTGTTTACACAGTTGCCTACAAAAGTAAATCTGAATCCTTTCTTATGCAACTCAAGCTCTGATTGTCTCTAGTTTGATCTCTTGGCCCCAGTCAAGCTGAGTCTCTTTTATTTGCAGTTTGTCTAATACCTCGAGTTATTTTACAACCCCATGTCTTTGACCTCATTGGCTTATCTCCAGAATATATCACATCTGTCTGTGGGTGAACCAGGAATCCCTCTGGCAACAAACAACAGGAAAGCGGCTGCTAGTTGCTTAACCAAGCAGAGAAGTCCATAGGTTGATGCAATTGCTCAACCATGCTGGGAAGAAGTCAGGCTTTTTCTGTCTTTTGCACCTGCCCAACAAGCAGAACTTTGACCTCATGCTGTTGCTCAAACTTTTCAAGATAGCTACTGAACTTCAAGGAGACATCAACCTGCCATGGAGGGAAAATAAGGAAGGCCATTGTGCACACTGTGATTCTTGTTCTGTGGGTTGAGAAGGCATAAAGTCCCTGTCCATAAGCCCACCCAGCAGTTTCCTGCTTGATCCTTGTGCTGGCTAGTTTCATGGCAACAAGACACAAGTGGGAGTCATTTGGGAAGAGGCACTTTGAATAGAGACAATCCCTCCATAAAACTGGCCTATAGGAACATTTTCTTAGTGATTGTTGTGGAGGTGCTCAGTGCATTGTGGATAGTAGTTCTGGGTCCTATAAGAAAGCAGGCCGAGCAAGCCATGGGCAAGCAAGTTAGTAAACAGCACCTCTCCATGGCCTCTGCTTCAATCCTGCCTCCTGGTCCCTGCCTAGAGTTCCTTACCTAATGTTTCTGGATGATGAACCACAAGCTATAAGATGAAGTAAATTCTTCTCTCCCCAAGTTGCTTTTGGTCATGGTAATTTATCACAGCAATAGAAGCCTCAAGGAAAACCTCATTGGCCAGACTAGATCACACAGTCACTATCAGTTTTAAAATAGCCAGAGAAAATACTTACTTTGAGCAATGTCTCTTAGGACTCTGGGGGTTTCCTCAAAAAGTTAAAAGGAATACCATGCCTCGGCACTCCTACTTGGAGGTAGACTGCCCTTCCTCAGCTTGGTCTTAGGGCATCGCCAGACATCAAAATCTACGAATGGTCAAGTCCTTTATGTAAAATGCTGTAGTGTTTGTATATAGTCTATGTACACTGTCCCATATACTAAAAATTGCCGTCAGGTTATTTATAACACCTGATACCAGAAGTCATGGGAGCAGAAGGCAGATGGTGTTACTAGAAGTTATGGGGAAGGGAAGTGAGTTAATGTTGATTAATGAATATAAAGTTTCAAATTGAAGTGACTAGAATTAAATTTGGGCCCTCTCTAGCTGCAGTGTCTGCAGTGCTACTTCCAGACAACAGTGGCTTCAGGTAAGAGTCCCGCCTCAGAGGCAAAGCACCTCCTGACATGCGCAGATCACCTCTCCCCTCACCCGCTATCTGCTCCCTAACTCACCTGCCCTTTCACCATGGCAGACTGTTGTTGTGTATGGACTTGCCTACAGCCAATGTGTATCCCTTCATTGTATGCTGACCTCGGCCAAGCTGCCTGAAATATTTTCAACAGAGGATTTGACTTGGGGTTGGTAAAGTTGGATGTGGAAATAAAAAAAAAAAGTCACAGTCATGGAGTGGCGTGGAATTTTCAACAACGAAGTCATCTAATAGAGATGCTGGTAAAGTTACTGGAGCTTGGAGAGCAAGCCCAAATAATATGAGCATGGTCAGACACTCACAGAAATACGGAACACTGACAACACTCACGGGGCAGAGGCTGCAATGTGAGACCAGACTTGTCAAGGTTTGAGACTAACCTTTGATACGACTTTTCCACAGATCACAGAAAGAAAAGTAGAAAAAAAAATCAAGTCTGCAAACCTTGGCTGAGAGGTTGACTTTGATTTTGCTGGACCTGCAATCTATGTTTAGTCATTTTGCTAGGTATCAGTTGATCTTTGACAGTGCCAAGTCAAAGGTGACAGGACGTAAGTTTGCAGGAGGCTTCAGGACTAGGGACTTCCAGTTACACACGAATGTCAACAATGAGACAGAATTTGGGGAGTCAATTTATCCTAAAGTATGTGAAGACTTTGACACTTCAGTAAGCATCGGTCACCAACTGCACACGTTTTGGCATTGCTGCTGAAACCTGGTTCGTTCCTCCTGCTTCCATTGCTTCGAAAGTCAGTAACTCTGGTTTAATTGGAGGGGGCTATACTCAGACTCTGAGGTCTGGCATGGATCTTACACTGTCTGCTCTGGTAGGCAGGAAGAGCTTTAATACTGGAGGCCAAAAACTTCTCCTTGCCTTTGAATTGGAGGCTTAATCCAGTTGAAAGAAACTTCTGGGAACAGTTATCATAATATTTGGCTCTAATGTATTTCCATTACCCCCAAGAAGGTGATCAAAGGTTGATTAAAGAAGAACTGTATTTTAAATATTTAGACAGTCACCTCTTGGCTGTTTTCTAAATCTGGAAGGCTATCTGATTATCTATGCTGCTGTTATGCAGCAACCTCTCCATATTTAAATGTATTTAACTCTTAAATGTGCTACTCACCAGCAATGAAATGGATGCTTATAAAAAAATTATGGGGAAAACCATGGAAAAAAAGGAATTAAATCTGTTTTACAACAATGTAAATATATGAAACATCACTGAAACCTGTACTTAAAATCTATATGGAGAGAGAGAGAGAGAGAGAGAGAGAGAGAGGTCTATACAAACAATATACAAGTGTTATCTAGAGACAGGCAATACTTGAGGCAACTCATATCATACCATTTTCTGTATATTAGCTTAAGAATGACTTAGTTGTAAAATCTAATAAATATTTGAAAATTAAAAATGTTTGCAGTCCGCTCATCTCTCCTTAGTAGAATTAGCCAGGCACTCTCTAACATTATTTTGCAGAGATGGCATAGATGAAAATGAAAAATATAAAGAAAAAGGGAGATGAGAAGAAGGGGTTGAGGGCAGGAGTTTAGAGAGCCCACAGTGGCCTCCTAACACTGTCCAGTACTTACTGTGCCCACAGTGGCCTCCTGACAGTGCCCAGAGCTTACTGTGCCTACAATGGATTCCTGTCAGTGCCCAGAGCTTACTGTGCCCACACTTGCTTCTGACAGTGCCCCAGCACTGCCATCCATGGACACTGTTTTTACTCCAGAGCCTGCTGCTCTACTTGCACTGGTATGTTTTCCCAAATGACTTACTCTGATCTTTCAAATGCCTGATGCCCTTGTCCAGCATGACATGTGGATGACTGGGAATTACTGTGCAAATGGGCAGAGCAAATTAACTCCACCTTGGAGCAGAAGTCAAAACATCCACACAGACAGGTTTCAAGGATCTACCAGTTGATAGACAAAATACAGGGCTGCATTTCATTCTGTGTTGGAGACATGAAGGTGGAGGGTGCTCGTACTAACAGAATCCCATATTTTTGAGGCACTGGGCACTTTAACAGCCACCACTTTGAATCAGGCTTTATGTGGGAGCTCCTATGAGGGATCTGAATTGCTCTGTGGGATAAATCCATGCTTGGAAGACAGATGGCTACTGGTAAGTTACACATTCGTCTGCAAAAATTAAGAAACCTGTACCAGGACTACAACTCGGTTCAAAAAGTAGGAGCCATAGGGGAACCAGAAGAGAGACTTGAATATCCTTCTTGGAATGCTCCATCCCATGGGGCTGCTTCACAGTTTACATTCTCTATTAAATGTCAAATCTAAAGTTGTTACTGCCCCCAAGTAAAGCCTTAGGAGAACATCATAGTTTACATAACACTTAAATAAAGTATAGTAAGCACTTAAGTAATCTGAACTCAAAGCACTCATTAAAGTAAGAGAATAGTCTCCATTCTACTTACACTAAAAGCCCAGCCTCCCTCTAAATTATTGTGGTTGTTCCTAACTCTTATACCAACCATATTGTTATAACTTCCATCTATGCTAGTAGTGAATGAACTGATAAACTATCAACATGAAAAAGCTTATCTGTATCTTTATATAAAAATGAAGCCAAAAGTCTTAGACAGACTCAATAGAAAAGTTGACCCTGAAAATACTACTGGGGCCAGGGCCAGTGAAAAGGCTCAGAGAGTAAAGGCACTTCCACTGCACCTGATCTGGGCACACACATGGTGGTAGAAAAGAACTGATTGCTACAACTTGTCCCTTGACCTCTACACATGCACTGGCATAACACATGCATACACACACACACACACACACACACACACACACACACACACACACACACACACAGTGAAAATGTCATGATGAAGCCATTTTACATTGTATACACATTTTTGAGTGATGTTTTAGACATATGCATGTGTGAACATATAATGTCAGTTAAAAATAATTAGATATATTTTCAGTTAAAATAAATCAAGGTGGTCTGGACAGAGAGAGATGGCTTAGTAGTTAGAGTTTCATGAATTTAAACACACTGAATGCATCAAAGTGCGTTGCATTTCTTCTCATTGTTCTGTTCTCAGTATTCCATCTTTGCCTGATGTAAACCTCCAAAGCTGCCATTGCTGCCATATTGGCACAGTACTGCAACATTGGCAGCACACTCTGGCAGCATCCTTTAGCAGCATCCTGTAGAAGTATCCTCCAACAGCATCCTTTAGCAGGATCTTCCAGTAGCATCTTTTCAGAGCACCCTCTAGCATCATCCTTTTGAAGCACCCATTCACAGCATCCTTTAGAAGTATCCTCCAGCAGCATCCTTAGAAGCTTTTTTTTTTTTCACCATCCACTAGCAGTACCCTTTAGCAATGTTCTTTAGCAACATTCTTTTATTTGGTAGAGTGTGAGGTCCATCTTGCAGTTCTTAAAAAAAAAAAAAAAAAAAAGATGCCATTGAATTACACCTAGAAGAAATCATTGCATATTTTAAGTGTAAAATATCTATGAAGCGTCTTCATTCCATTCTTCATAAATAAGAAAATCTCAAGATCTAGAAAATGTCACTGTATTGAGCATATGCTTCCTGGAAGAAAAAGTGCTATACCAGGCTACATGAGGGAGTTTAAAAAACTGATATAAAGTTATAGGATATGCCTGCAAGAAATATCTAAGTTATTTTCCCAGAGAAAAATGAACATGTTTGCTTTGTAACAAAAAAATTAAAACACATTAATCTGAGAAAAGACACTGTAATGCTTAACCAACTAATAGAATGGTTAATGTAGTCAAAATATTCAGAGTATGATACATGACATATGCCTCCTGTTCCTTCATTTTATAAATTACTTGTAATTTGCCTCCAAATGGCGTTAAGTTATTTCAGGTTCTATGAGCACACTTAATTATAACTTTCCTTGAAAACACATGAATTACATGGATTAAGCCACTTATTATTGACAGCCTCATCTTAACATGCCCTTCTTCTCCTCTTCCTTCTCCCTAAAACCTCACTCCTGTCTTGGGCTCACTGTTAAGCACACTCCTGACACCGTGAGCATTAGCGCTTCTGTGAACAAATTGTATGCGTGTAACTGAGCCATGAAGCAGCCTGTAAACAGTGCATGCACATGCACGTTTCCCTGGATGCACACATGTGCCCGTGCATTTTGTTCTTGTTTGACAAAAGAAAATGAAGCCCCAAAGATGTCTGCCACATGGTTTCATATTCAGAAACAAATGGCAGACATTACAGATAAAAATTTCAACACAAATATTGAAGAGACGGGAGAGTATTTTTATACTTTGGCATGCAGAAAGACCTCCTAATCAGAAAATAAAACTTCTAAGTCAGAGGTCCTCAACCTTCTTAATGCTACGACCGTTTAATACAGTTTCTTATGTTGTGGTGATTCCCAAACAAAACTATTTTGTTGGTAGATCACAACTGTACTTTTGCTGCTGTTATGAATTGCGATGTAAATATCTGACATGAAGGATATTTGACATGCGACCCCCCCAAAGGGATTGTGATCCATAGGCTGAGAGCCACTGTGCTAAGCCAAGGTAAGCCATGAGTGACAAACATGACACCTAGAAGTAACAACGACACCCAGCAGCTCAGAGACTACAGATTTCAAAAGTGAGGAGTATGTGTTGTGTCCCCTCCATAAACCTGTGACATTTTAAAAGTCATGAGAACATGGTCTTGTCTTTCATACTGCTGGCAAGAGATTATATTTCTGAATAGAGGACATGAAAGTGTGTTTAAGATCTCTTACAAGACTATACTTTGAAAAAACATCATATAGACCCATCAATTAAAGGGTCTCCCATCATGGGTAGTGTGGGTGTCTGTCGTCTTTAGAAACCTAAAGGAACAAATAGAATTTAAATGAGAAGACAAAACATGTTAAATGTCTGATAACTTGGGGAGTCTACGACAAGGACATTGTTAGAACAGAGAACCCCTGGGAGTGAGTCTGCTTTTATCTTCACTACTGAGTTTTCACTGAAAGTTAGGGGAGATGATGAGATTGCAGTAACACGATGTAGTTAGTCCTGAGACCCTCACTGTAGTGCACATGCGCTGCCCCTCGTTTCTGTAGTCCCGAGAGCCTCACTGTGCACATGAGCTGCCCCCTATTCCTGGATCCAGGCCTGCAGCTCTCTGACTTGGTGAGCGTGCCTATGTCGACAAGTTACCTTTCTCGTTTTTTGAAGGTGGTTAATGTGTAAACAGCTGAAATGTCCTCACCATCACGAGGGACAGAAGATGTGTTTCCCATGTTCTCTTGGCTTAGGCAATGTGAGCTAGTACATACCAAGTACAATCACAGAACTTTCTAGTTCCTGTAACTACTTTTGCAATGTGAGGGGGAAGTGTTTTCTTCTTACTAATTTTGATTAGGACCTATCTGTCTCCTAATCTTTTTGCCTTTCTCAACTCTCAAATATCCCACCTATACTGTCATTGCCATATGCCTCTTCTGTGTTCTGCACCCGTACTGTCTGTTCCATGAGATGCCTCTCTTATTTTCCTACTTTCAGTTACCCTACCTCATATTTCTAACTGTAAACACTTGTTAAGTTCTTCAAAGCCGCACAAAAACCCATCCACATCATGTGCTCCCTTTCCTGGGAGGGATGGTCTATTCAGGTAAGGAAACTCATTTTATTTTCCTGGAAGTATTTTCGGTCACGGTTCCTTTGGCAAAACCCACAGAAGATACAAATAATCTCTTTTCAACCATTGATGTAAAATATGAAGATTAATTTTCTCTAGTGCGATAAAGTTTGCAGGTTCAAGGTCACTGCTGTGGCACCTGGTCCACGTAAATCCCGTGAAGCTGATAGCATCGATGTCAGACTTCAGACTTCTGTCAGGACAGATGAGGCCCGGAGCAGACAGCTCAGCTGGCCAGGACCACATGGTTCAGTCAGAAGTGAGGCACTGGTAACCCAGCAATGGACTGCTGTACCCATTTATCCACTGTTTCTTCTCAAATTCCCCCATCCCAAGTGAAATAGGTCTTGAAAAACTTTTCCTCCTTATGAATATGTGGGGGATGGGATATGTGAGTAGAGAATGTCCCTCCACCAGGGGACATTAATTAATTGCTTTATACATATCACCATCACCACCACCACCACCACCACCATCATCATCATCATCACCATCACCATCACCACCACCATCATCATCATCATCATTTCCACTCATGCACACAGTGTATGCAGATCAATTCCAACCATCCTTTTTTTCCCAGTTCCCCAGGCTCACGTAATCATGATTATACTTCCTACTGGCTTGTATTACTTTCTACCCATGAAGCAAAAGGTGAAGTAGTTGCCTTTCTGTGTCTGGCTTGTTTCACTTAACAAAGTATTCTGCAGTTTCGTCACTTACTGCATATGACGGCATGTAACTGAATAATGCCCCATCGAGATACACATCTTAGCACATCTGCTCATCATGTCCTCAGTCTCCCTCTGAAGTGATCCCTCCACACACGGTTTAAATTCTTATCTGTGGCTGTGATAGCATCCTTCCAAGAGCAACATCGAGGCTTAAGGTTCAGGGTACATCATGTTGGGAAAGTCCAAGCCACAGGACCATGAAGCACATGGGCACATCACACTCACAGTTGCAATAGACTGTGAGTGTGAACTAAGCATGCAGGCCAGTGTTCAGGTTACTTCCTGCATTTTCACACTGTGTAAGGAATGGTGCCACCCGAGACAGGCTGGCCTTCCAACATCAGCTATGGTAGCCAAGATGCCCACAGTGATGTCCAGAGGCCCCATCTCCTAGGTTAGTTTAGATTCTGCCAAGTTGACAACTCACTGTTGACATCATGGCAGTTCAGCCTTTCCCTTTACATTGCCTGCCCCCTTACATTGGCTGCTCCTCTCGCCTTACATTGGCTGTCCTTCCCTTACATTGGCTGCTCCTCCCCTTACATTGGCTGCTCCTCTCCCCTTATATTGGGTGCTTCTCCCCCCTTACGTTGGCTGCTCCCACTCAGTGTGTCCAGACGAAGCTTCTGTTCCTCTCAGACACCAAGACAGATGGATGTCAGTGCTCGGATTCCTCATCTAGACGAATAGTTTCCGTTCTCTGATTTAATTTCACGGTAGCGTTGGATACAAACAGCCAGAAGTTTGACAGTGATGGCCCTCACTATTCATCTTCACAATTTATGATGAGGGATCAAGTATTTTTATTAACTTTTATTCATTCTGTTCAAGGAATCATCCCTGAAAAGTGCTTGCTTTTAGCATGCAAAAAATAACTTTAAAATGCTGCTAGTGTTTGAACCAAGAGGTTATAAAGTAAGTCCTTTGTATGTTTTTTTTTTCATGTTTAATCCTATTGTTTCTGATGTTTGGCGAGAGTTCACAATCACACTGATCTAGTAAAATGACCTTCTTGTTGGAATGATCCTTTTCTTGGGACTCAGAGACCCCCCCACACACACTCTCCTGAGCTCCCTCCATCCTAATTTGTGCTCTATCTGACTGCCTCTTCCTGTCACTTAACAGATGCTCCTCATGCCCTTGCCCTGAGCGTTTGTTTGTTTGTTTGTTTGTTTTATCAGCATCTTGTGGTAGCATCTTCTTTGTACCACCATTCTTTCCCACAGCCTGTGCAAGCAGGTGAATCTAGGGGCTTCGCATATTCAGGCAACTTAACTTTAACCTACAAGAAATCCTGCCTGTTTTCGAGATTCTGTCCACAAAGAAACAACATAATCCCAATTTCGAGTTATGATGCAGGGCATCGATAGCTAACTGTGGCCATGACTCACAGAAGCAGTGACACACAGAGTTAGGGTGCAGACTTCACCCCTAGAACACACTGACCAGGAACAGCATAGGTGGATAGCTCACCAGCACGGTCTAAAACTGCATGTTCTCTCAGCCCAGCCCTCTGTCCTCGCCTCTGCTCCGGCCTGTCTGTTTCTCGTCTTACTTAGTTACTGACCAGCTGGAAAATTGAAACAAACAAGTTTTTATTTCCTATAACCTTCTCTCTCAAAGGCGCTGCCATTCTGCAGCCCCCTTCCACGCCCATTGTGAATGTCCTGGTACTACCCGCTTGCCATCTACCCATTCTTCTGGATTATTTCCTTTGTCACCTCTCTATATTTCAGTAAGATTGATCTCTTCAAGGATCAGATGTGAGCTTTAGTATTACCAAAGATCTTCTCTGATTTAAAGCCAACTCCCTTTATCTCCCTCCTAAGTAGTTAGGCCTTTCCTTCAGGACAAAGAAATCTCATTTCCTTAAGAATGACATTACTACTCCTGAACATGTGTGTCATTTTAAAGCTTAGAATGCCCTTGCTCATCTCCTTCTCTGGCTAACCACCACTCAGAACTCGCAGCTTACTTTAGATTTCTGCTTCCTTCCATGTTGTTTCCAGGAGCCCACAAACAGGCTGTGTGTCCCTCGCACCTGCCCTCGGGGAGACTTCCACTTCTCTAGTGATAATGGTTGGCTACATAAAATCCATCCTATCCCCTGCCCCCATGTCTTAGAACTTTGACGGATTCTTACTTCTACTTATCTGACATTCTATTGCTAGGTTCTAGCCAATGAGGATCAATAAATGGTTAGAAATAACCAAGAAGCTGCAAGAACGAGCGGATGGATGCATGAATCAATGAAACTGCGTTCAGAACAATTCCAGACTAGAGAGGGGAGTGTCGAGTGGATGGCAAAGGCAGCTGGGATCTTTGTTAGGCACAGTAAAGTGGGGTTATGGGACAGTCGTTACTTTTCACCATAAAACAGGAATGAGTGAGTATATGTGAAGGTTAAGGCCCATGCTGTGTTATACTGGGATTTAGAAAATCACTGTTTAGGCTAGACTGTTTGGCCAGCAATCCCAGGACCCTCCTGTCTCCTGTCCTCCAGCACCTGGATTATAGCTAAGCATTAGGAAACTTAAAAATCAGTCATTTCTCCTGGCCCTGGCACTTAATTTTCAGTCAATCTAATGTATAATAATACCTATAAAGTCAATACCTACTTTCTAGCGTGGTTCAAAAATTCCTTCCATGGAAGGGAGCTAAACATGGGCCTTGTGTGAAAGATAGACAGGCCTTCTGTAGCCCAGAACTTGCTGGCACACTTGAACTATTCAAGCCTCCTCAGTGCTGCTTAAGCTTCAGCCTGCTTGCCAACTATCCAGACAGGAGCCCAGAGCATCAATAAGGGCCTGTGGGGGAGGAGAAGGGGAGGAGAAGCCGATTATCAACTTTATTGTACAAGGGAGAAAAAGTGAGCAGTAACAGGAAAGTGCTTAATCCTTCTGGGAATTCCTGCTAACCCGGTCAGGAATTAACCTTGGCAGTAATTAGGCCATCAATGACCCCTTCAGAGAATGTTCAAAAAACCTCAGCTTTGTTCAGAGAACTCGTGTGGGTGGAACCCGCTGTTTGCATAAAGTCTAGCTGCTCCTCAGCACGTTCAGGACCAGATCTCTGGCTGGGAGCAGGGTGCAAGGCAGCCAGGTCTCAAGTCCTCTCTGCAGCATGGGGAAGCACAGGCTCCCAAGCCTGTCCCTACTGCGGGTGCCACTGCCGCTGCTGCCACCGCTGCTGCTGCTGCTGCTGCCTCTGCTGCTGCCCACAGATGCCTCAGCACCACAGAAACCGTGAGTCCGCTGAACCCAGAAGCTTGAATTTAAAGCTTCTGTTTACTCGTTTCTTTCTTATAAAACCACGATCTTCTTTCTCATCTCCCAAGTTCCTTAGAGCGCTGAGATTTGTACCAATCTCTTCACTCATTATTCCTCATCGCAGTTTTAATCATTTCTCTTTAGCTCTCTGGATTTCAGAATATCCAAACTCCCCTGTGACATGCAGGATCTTTCTAGGTACTCTTGTCTTCAGGACCTCCTGGGGCTCTGCTGAGACTTTGCCCTTGCTTCTTCCTTTACATTCCTCAGGGCATTTGATAAAACAAAGTCAGGTGCTTTGTCCTGGGGTTTAAAAATCTCTAGGAATGATTTCAAAGGTTGATGTTGATGCTGAAAATGTAAACGACTTTTGTTACAGGAAAAAAAAAAAGGAGAGTAGACAGACAAACAGACAGACAGACCGACAGACTGCTGGAACAATACTTGGGAGCACTGGCTCTGGGTGATTTAGAGCAGGTCATATAAGAAGATGTACAAGAAACAGTGACAAAGACATAGTTATTGGGGACTTTTTCTTAGGGTTTACATTTACACAAAAGACAAATGTTACTTGTTTAATGAGGAATATCCAGCTAAAGGTGGGCAATGTTCGTGGTGGAAGAAGAGCACACACAATTCTCAATAGAAATGTGCTTGAAAGTATCTTTTTAAAAAAGATTTATTTATTTATTATATGTAAGTACACTGTAGCTGTCTTCAGACACTCCAGAAGAGGGCATCAGATTTCATTACAGATGGTTTTAAGTCACCATGTGGTTGCTGGGATTTGAACTCGGGACCTTCGGAAGAGCAGTCGGGTGCTCTTACCCACTGAGCCATCTCACCAGCCCGCTTGAAAGTATCTTAATTTTACATCTAATATGTATGAATCATGAATATATTTATAGTAAGTTATGTACTAGAACTTCTGAAAATAATCCAATCATAAGAAAATATTTAACACTTACAAATTTATGGTCACACACGTAAAGGAAGAGTTACTGTTAAATTTATATATCTACAGGTAATATTTCATGTTTATGTATATACACCTTTTAATAAAAAATGATAGCTGTTTATGAGATACTTTTAAGCATAAGGAAATCATAGTATAAACTTCTGGATAGTAAGTGGTATAGAAATTAGAATTTTTGAGCATTACAAAAAGAACCTATATATTTTATTTATTACTTTGTTGTCCATTTCTATGTTTTGTGTTTGTTTGTTTGTTTTGACACATGATTTTGCTAAGTATGTCTGACAGCATTGAACTTGTGGAAATCCCTCTGTCTCAGCCTCCCAAGTCATGAGCCACATCTCTCAATATTTATTGTTAAGTAGGTTATACTACCTATATAATATTTAAAATTCTATGGACAAGTTAAAATCTAACTCAAGTGAAATTCTTATTTTAGGGTATCAAAAGAGTTTACTGGATGGTCCATCCTTTCGTCTTAGCTCCAAACTTTGTCTCTGTAGCTCCTTCCATGGGTATTTTGTTCCCTATTCTAAGGAGAAATGGAGTATCCACATGTTGGTCTTCTTTCTTGTTGATTTTCTTGTGTTTTGCAAATTGTATCTTGAGTATTCTAAGTTTCTGGGCTAATATCCAATTATCAGTGAGTGCATATCAAGTGATTTTTTTTGTGATTGGGTTACCTCACTCAGGATGATATCCTCCAGATACATCCATTTGCCCAAGAATTTCATAAATTCATTGTTTTTAATAGCAGAGTAGTACTCCATTGTGTAAATATACCATGTTTTCTGTATCCATTCCTGTGTTGAGGGACATCTGGGTTCTTTCCAGATTCTGGCTGTCATAAATATGGTTGCTATAAACATAGTGGAGCATGTGTTCTTTTTTTTTTTTTTTTTTGGTTTTTCAAGACAGGGTTTCTCCGTATAGCCCTGGCTGTCCTGGAACTCACTTTGTAGACCAGGCTGGCCTCGAACTCAGAAATCCGCCTGCCTCTGCCTCCCGAGTGCTGGGATTAAAGGCATGCACCACCACACCCGGGAGCATGTGTTCTTATTACCAGTTGGAACATCTGTGTATATGCCCAGGAGAGGTATTGCTGGATCCTCTGGTAGTAGTACTATGTCCAGTTTTCTGAGGAACCGCCAGACTGACTTCCAGAGTAGTTGTATCAGCTTGCAATCCCACCAGCAATGGAGGAGT
This sequence comes from Mus minutoides, assembly GCA_902729485.2. NCBI lineage: Eukaryota > Metazoa > Chordata > Mammalia > Rodentia > Muridae > Mus > Mus minutoides. Next base: position 72,191 of record LR751453.1, on the reverse strand, counting down.
GTTCCTCTTTCTCCACATCCTTGCCAGCATCTGCTGTCACCTGAATTTTTGATCTTAGCCATTCTGACTGGTGTGAGGTGGAATCTCAAGGTTGTTTTGATTTGCATTTCCCTAATGATTAAGGATGTTGAACATTTTTTCAGGTGCTTCTCAGCCCTTCAGTATTCCTCAGCTGAGAATTCTTTGTTTAGCTCTGTACCCCATTTTTAATGGGGTTATTTGATTTTCTGGAGTCCAGCTTCTTGAGCTATTTGTAGATGTTGGATATTAGACCTCTATCAGATTTAGGATTGGTAAAAACCCTTCCACAATCTGTTGGTGGCCTTTTTTTCTTATTGACAGCATCTTTTGCCTTACAGAAGCTTTGCAATTTTATGAGGTCCCATTTGTTAATTCTTGATCTATCCTACCCAAGGATCCATCCCATAATCAGCCACCAAACCCAGACACTATTGCATATGCCATCAAGATTTTGCTGACAGGACACTGATATAGCTGTCTAGTATGAGGCTACATTAGTGCCTGGCAAATACAGAAGTGGATGCTCATAGTCATCTATAGGATGGAACACAGGGCTCCCAATGGAGGAGATAGAGAAAGTACTCAAGGAGCTGAAGGGGTCTGCAACCCTAAAGGTGGAACAACAATATGAACTAACTAGTACCCCCAGAGCTCGTGTCTCTAGCTGCATATGTAGCCGAAGATGGCCTAGTCGGCCATCATTGGGAAGAGAGGCTCTTTGGTCTTGCAAACTTTATATACCCTAGTACAGGAGAATTCTAGGGCCAAGAAGTGGGAGTGGGTGGGTAGAGGAGCAGGGCAGGGAGAGGGTACAGGGAAATTTCTGGATATCATTTGAAATGTAAATAAAGAAAATATCTAATTAAAAAAAGAGTTTATTGTTTAAAATTATAATAAAAGTAGAAGTTAATTTGAGAGTACATAAGACTTGGATGGCATTTAAAGACATTCTTGAGAGTTGCTGTTTGAAACTGAAGTGTAGGTCTTTAGTCATACATGATTGATAAATGGTCTGCCCTGTTCCTGAGTTTCCAGAAGCTAGATTACATTGAAATGGAGCTTTTGTCTACATTTGGAAAGGTAAACTCATATGATGAAAACATCCAGGTTGGGTAATCCACAAAGACTCTCAACTAGTGACTCTCTCTCTCTCTCTCTCTCTCTTCAATTTTTTATTAGATATTTTCTTCATTTACATTTCAAATGCTATCCCGAAAGTCCTCTATACCTTCCCCCACTCCCACCCTGGTCCCCTACCCACCTACTCCCACTTCTTGGCCCTGGAGTTCCCCTGTACTGGGGCATATAAAGTTTGTAAGACCAAGGGGCCTCTCTTCCCAATGATGGCCGACTAGGCCATCTTCTGCTACATATGCAGCTAGAGACAAAAGCTCTGGGTGTACTGGTTAGTTCATATTGTTGTTCCACCTATAGGGTTGGAGACCCCTTCAGCTCCTTGAGTACTTTCTCTATCTCCTCCATTGGAAACTCTGTGTTCCATCCAATAGCTGACTGTGAGCATCCACTTCTGTATTTGCCAGGCACTGGCATAACCTCATATGAGACAGCTATATCAGGGCCCTTTCAGCAAAATCTTGATGGCATATGCAATAGTGTCTGCATTTGGTGACTGATTATGGGCTGGGTCCCCAGATGCAGCAATCATTGGTTGGCCCGTCCTTTTGTCTCAGCTCCACAATTTTGTGAGGTTCAGCTTTCTTATTTGTAAAATAGAAGCATGTTCTTGATGTGGAACTTTTGCAAGCTTGCTGAATACATATGCATGCTTTCTTCCCTCCACTGCCCCTCAACAAAGATGTTCACTGGTGGGTGGGCATGGTAGGGGATTCTTAGGCCATCCTCTGCCTTCTCCTCCTGAATAACTAAAGAGGGTGATGGTGGCACTGTGATGGCACATAGGAATGCCCATAGCAACAACCCCTTCCCGCTCCTCTAACTGCCTTCCTCCTTCCTCAGAATCTACATGGTGATGGTTCCCTCCCTGCTCCACGCTGGCACCCCTGAGAAGGGCTGCCTCCTGTTCAGCCACCTAAATGAGACAGTGACGGTGAGAGTATCCATGGAGTCTGTCCGTGGGAACCAAAGCCTCTTCACTGACCTTGTGGTTGACAAGGACTTATTCCACTGTGCCTCCTTCATCGTGAGTCAAGGGGCTGGGGGTGGGAGGTTGGGGGTGGGAAGGATATCAGTGAAGAATATAACTATGGCAACCAAATGTAGGGATTAAGGATCAGCTCATCTGTTTCCAATACATATTATAAGCATGAGAATAAATCCAGCGACCAAAGAAAAATTCTATTTGTCAAAACAACAAAAACAGCACACAGTACTGAAGAGGAGAAATGTGACTTTTAACATTAAAATTCCTTTTTAAAGTTCATAGAGAAAACTAGTTCAAGGTTAACCATGAGCCAGCCACTACTGGTGGTAGACAGGCATACCTCAAACTTTTTTATGAGTAAAAATTGTAAAAATTGCCCTGAGCTGGAGTCCAATCTATCATTAGAGCTGGGTGTATGGGGAATGCTTGCAATCTAGTACTCCCAAAATGCTTTCTTTTTCCATAGCGTTAAGACCCTGTAGCCCTGATAACACAGTGCCTGTTAGTGTATAATTAACTGGTCACATACAGTGTGTAACCGAGTCAAGACTGCACTGTGTTTTCTATATAAATCAAGATGAGATGTCTAGTCATGGCTCTTCTTATTAATGTTCCTTATACTTGGGTCTTCCAATTTGTAAAATATAAGAATCCTTGCCTATGCCAACTTCCCAGAAGAGAATGAAGGGAGGGATGAAATCAAGAAAAAGAATGAGGTCTCTATAGAGATGCAGAACAGGGAGAGGAGAAAGAGGCTGCAGAGACTCTCTGGGCTTTCAGACTCTCTTCTGTAATTTAGGTCCCAGAGTCTTCATCCAATGAGGTGATGTTTCTCACTGTCCAAGTAAAAGGACCAACTCATGAGTTTAGGAGGAAGAGCACCATGCTGGTCAAGACTAAAGAGAGCCTGGTCTTTGTTCAGACTGACAAGCCCATCTACAAACCAGGACAGACAGGTATGGTGAGGTCCACAATCAGGACAGCATCAAAAAGGAAACTCCTCTTTTCCTGCCTGTCCCTCACAGTCCCTGTGCTCCTGGCTCTTTAATAGTTTTTATTGCCCACCGACAGGGCTGGTCAAGAGCTAGGGCTCATCAAAAATATTTCTATTTCAGTGAGATTTCGTGTTGTCTCATTGGATGAAAATTTCCACCCCCTTAATGAATTGGTAAGTCTCCTACTATTTACATAAAATTATTGTTATTTGTACAAACTGGCTGGAACCCAGTTTGGATTGTCCAGAGAGGAGGAGTTGGAGAGTGAAGGTGTGATTTCTCACATTGCAATAGCCCAAGGTCTTCATTTACAACATTCTCCCAGGTCAATCAGTAGGGAACACATTCTGCCGTGATCTGGCACTCAGTTGTTTACCATCCATTTAAACTTACTCTCCGGTTTCTAACTGGGAAAAGTAAGAAAATAAACAGTGGATAGCAGTCTGAGGATCTGAGTTTGTTTTGGCTTAGAGATGTGAAATGTTGCTATGGAAGAAGTTGGGGTGTTCAGTTTATTCCTTTGTGAGGATTCACAAATCTTCCTGCCACCATGTGGGCGACAGACCAACTCTCCATTCTCAGCACCACATCTCCCCATCTTACAAAGACTCAGTTCTCTTTTAACCCCAAAGGCAAGAGGAAAATGCTATGCCCTTGGCTTCTCTGTCTCTCACTCACACATCAACTCACACAAATCCATGTTGGCTTGGAAAAATAACACTTCTTACTACCCGAATTGTTACTCTTTGCCCAACATGTGTAAACAAGACCATGGAAGTAAACTCAATGTTTGTCTCTCAGCTTCTGCTTACACTCTACTTGAAATCAAATATAATATTCACTACTCTCTCAAGTTAACATGTACATGTGGTATTAAGTCACACACATAAACACACACACACCCCAAACCCTATATATGATGCCAAATATATCAAATATAGGTATTTTTTCTTTTTTTGTCCACCCTTTTAGAATGAGGACAGACAGACACATTGTTCTTTTCTGTACTGCTCTGTTCTCAGCATCTAGTATGGCACACAACATACAGCTAGATATGTGGTCAATATTAGATTTATAAATGAATAAACTTTGGCAGTAGAGATGCTATTCCCATCCTTTCTCATTCTTAGAAGCCCCCAGTAAATCACCCAATTATATATATATATAAAGAGAGAGAGAGAGAGAGAGAGAGAGAGATACATATTCTATATGTGTTGAATTAGCCCATGTAAACAAGAATTGAGAATTCTCTCTTGTCTTTCAGATTCCTCTACTGTACATTCAGGTGAGTAACACCAATACAATTAGAGAAAAAGCAGCCATGTCAGAGGAAACCTTCTCTGTGGACTACATACAACATGCCAGTGACTTTAGGGAAGCCCCCCCCCCCAGGAATGGCTGGCTGAAGCTCAGCTGCCCTCTGAGCCCTTCTCATTTGCTCTTTTTATGGGTAACATGGAAGTTCCCATAGATTTCTTTCATAATCTCTGATGTTCTTTGCACTTTCATGAATTACGGTTATTTATTACAGGATCCAAAAAATAATCGCATTGCACAGTGGCAGAACTTCCGCTTAGAGGGTGGCCTCAAACAGCTGTCCTTCCCCCTCTCCTCAGAGCCCACTCAGGGCTCCTACAAGGTGGTGATCCGTACAGAATCAGGCAGGACCGTCAAGCACCCCTTCTCTGTGGAGGAATTCGGTACGGATCGTGGGAACATTGTTTTTCACAGCTGAGACCTCTAGAGCTCAGAGTGGGCGCTTGTTTAGATTCGTCCCGTTTCCTGCCGATGGTTTCGAGCTCAGAGTAGAACCAATTACATTAAAGTCCAGTGGGGCATGAGTGATTTGTGAATAAATTTCATATAGTTTGGTTGTTTGTAGCAATGCTGAATGACCAAAATAAAATACTGTTTTAGTAGTGAGAGTAGGAAGGGGAAAGGAAGGGGAAAAGAAATGGGGGTGGGGAGGGGGAGGAGAGAGGGGGGAGGGAGGAAGGGAGGGAAGAAGGGAGTGGGAGAGAGGGAGGGAGGGAAAGAGAGAGAGAGAGAGAGAGGCTCTTTAAGGTTATAATGAACTGTCATAGTTCCTTAATCAAAATATTTACCTGAGAATGAAGTGAGTGTGGATAGGTTGGAGAGTGGAGTTACCTTTACAAAGTATCAGAATATCATTAGAGAGCTGTTGTGAAGAACTAGGAAATACTAAAGCCTTCACATCTGAAGAGCAGCCACTAACCTCCCTTACTGTGGCCCACAGTACTTCCCAAGTTTGAAGTGAAAGTTACAGTACCAGAGACAGTCACCATCCTGGAGGAAGAGATGAATGTGTCCGTGTGCGGCATGTGAGTTGACAAGAACGAAAACAACTCTTTGAAGCAGATTCACCATTTGAGATAGTTTGAGTGATTTCCCAGGAGCAGGGGCCACACAGGAACTTTGAGTGTTCCCAATTATAGGCCATTCTTCTCCTGTTCCTTTGTTGGGTTTCCTTCTTATTTTCTTTTATATCCTTATCAACATTTCTATCACTGTCAGTGAGATGGGAACCATTTATAAAGAAGCTAAGTGGCTTGGATTGACTTTACAAGTGAGAAAGCTACACACACATACACACACACACTGACATATGCATGCACACATATATACATGTACACACATACACACAGAGAGACTTGCATACATGTACACACATGCACACATACACATGTACATGTACACACACTCACACAAGTGTACTGTAGGATGCTGGCTTTCCCTTAACCATAAGTGATAGCAATACTGTAAGGAGAGAGATAGGTAATACATGATTATAGAGGAATTTCAGTCGATAGCAGACTTGACCTAGCAAACCATTGGTAAAAAGAGCAGATTTGGAGTCTAAATTATGCGTAAGTCATCAGGCTGCTGCAGGCCTATCCCGCCCTCTCTGCATACCATTTTCACCAAGAGTCTGAAGGTGCTCTTAGGATCTTAGGCCCCCATTCTTAGAGACCTGTAGTGACAGTAACAGGACAGGACCTGAAAAGACTAGTGCTGCCTTGACATCATACATGTGACACACCTGCTATCAGCTGCTTCAGAGTCCTGGCCACCAAGTCCCCTGCAACTGCTAATCTGTGTTCTTGCAAATTGATACAGAAGGTACTTCAAATAGGGAAGAAAGCAAAGGCTCTTGAAAAAAAAACAGTCACGTGCAATATTTATCCTACAATGCTATTCGTTTCATAAAAAGTTACAAACATATACGTAGAGATTTGTACTGGGAATGCATCAAGCAGTAGTTTGAATTTTTAAGTAGTTTTGAAAACATCTGTAGCTTCTATTAAGTTTCTTTTTGTGTGTATGTTGCCATTACTTTTGTCTTAAGAATGTGAAATTATGCACTGTGTCTCACGTGTGGATCCTAGCTCTTAATGCTCATGAGTGCATAAAAGAGGGGGAGAGTGTGCACATATGCTATGAGGCTCGGACCCCATGAGAAGGGAAAGGAAAGAGAGCACGTGTGGCAAGAAAGTGGAAGAGGACTGAAAGGGGAGGGGATACAGGGGAGAAAGGGAATGGGTGAGGAGTTGGGGAGGAGAATCCAAAGATGCTGTTTAAAAATTTGATGACACTGAATGTGTGTCATAATCTAAAATTTTTAAATAAAAAACTATCTAACCTTTGTAACAAAACACCATTATTTAGATTATACTGCAAATTTAAATGCAAGAACTGAATATGTTGGTATATAACTGTAATCTCAACACAACAGAAGCTGAGGCAGGAGGAGGATGAGTTCAAGGCTCCTCTAGGCCATAGAACTATCTCAAATTCAATTATAATTTAAAAAAAAATTAAAAATACCAGACAAAAGGAAAATGCAGTGAGCCCCAGAACAGCGTGGTGGTTTTCTAAGTCAGAGTTCATCTGCCTCTGGCGTGCAACGAGTGCCCCCCACACAGGGCAGAACGGAACCCTGAGAATGAATGTGCTGTAGCTGAAGAGGACTTACAGAAGGAAGAAACAGGGGTGTCCAGTGCTTGCTTTAAGTCATTTGGTAATATTCTAATGACAGATACACCTATGGGAAGCCTGTTCCAGGACACGTGACTGTGAACATTTGCAGAAAGTACAGTAATCCTTCTAGCTGCTTCGGTGAAGAATCCCTGGCTTTCTGTGAGAAACTCAGTCAACAGGTAGGCTTTTTGACAGCAGTGTGGTGCTAAGGCGGGAAGAGAATTTTATAATATCTCTAAGAAATTAAAAAATAAATAAATGACTTAGCTAAAAAAAAATCATTACTTGTCTTTTGTGATCGCCCAATGTATGTGTTATGGAATAACAGAAATTGAGCTGTGCAAAGCTTTCCCAGGTATCTGTAAAAGGAGAAAAGCCCAAAGCCATGCATCTTTCAAATCACCTTGACCCTGAAGAGTGTCAGCTCTAGTCTCTTTCTAGAAGCAAGAACCTATTACAATGCCCCATCTAGAGGCCAAGAGATGATCCAGGGAAGGCCATCAGATAGCTGACCAATCACCAGCTGTCTGTTGTGGGAGGATCAGATAGGTGACCAATCACCAGTGTCTACTGTGAGAGGTGACCCAGCATTTGGTGAAATGCTAGGTCTCAGTTGTGGTAAGATTACCCAAAACCATTAGTATATTTCTCAATCAAGCAGTGTCAGGCAGTGAGGAATTGTATCTGTCAATTATACACAAGATACTGTTGTAAAATTATCGGTAATTAGGCAGTGCATATTATGCCCTAATATAATAGAAAATGCCAGATTATTTTATCATTACCCCTAAATTCTACCAGATTAACCAACTACTGATCTATACAATTTAATATGCACCATTATTTTCTCCTTTAATAGCTAGACAGCCGTGGCTGCTTCTCACAGCTAGTGAAAACCAAGTCTTTCCAGCTAAAGAGACAAGAGTATGAGATGAAGCTTGATGTGGATGCCAAGATCCAAGAAGAAGGGACAGGTTGTGTGTTGCAGGGGTGTGGGGGAAAACATGATACTGATTGTTGCTTGCCCCAAATTATGAACTGTAAGGAAGGAGATAATGGTATAAGAAATTCGCAGACATCAGCCTTCAACAAAAGAACATCTCTCCTTCTGTTTCAGGTGTGGAAGAAACCGGAAAAGGGTTCACTAAGATCACAAGAACTATAACGAAACTATCATTTGTGAATGTGGATACACATTTCAGACAAGGAATTCCTTTCGTTGGTCAGGTGGAGTATCTTTCAATTCATCAAGCCATGAGCTATCACACACACACACACACACACACACACACACACACACACACACACACGGCATAACCAAATGTCTATGAGCTAACCAAAAGTTAAAGTTAACAAAAAATGAATGCATTGTCTTAAAGTTGTATATGAAATCTATAAAATCACCTGAAAGATGTACCAAGTCGAGGTTTCTAGCCTTTGCAATGACCATTAGACCTTTCTCGAAGACCTGTGACAACTTTCTATTGTGATTTTTTTTTTACTGTTAGTAGATGTTTGAATGAGCTTTGTGACTCTACAAGTCAGAGGTGAGGACTTTATCTATCCCAGTGTGTAACTGCTGTGTATTATGGTTTCTAATGTAAAGGTTGCTTCACTGTGGAGGCTCTAGAAGACAGGTCTAGACTTAAATGAAATAAGAGTACATTGTAAAAGGCTCAGTTAAATGGAAGAACATATTTAGAAACTAAAATCCTAAAATTTCCTAAAACCAAAGTGTAGTCCATTTAAAAGTTCTCAAAAGTCTTTACAACTTAACACTGGGAAATAACTTCACTATCTACTCCAAGACTCTCTCTCAGCAGAAGACAAAGGAATGGATTTGTGTACCTATGCTTGGTTTTGCATGTGCAGCTGACATCTTCATGATAGATTTCATTGATATTTAAGAACGCTCATCCATATCAGCCTGGGGTTTTTTTTTCTGCTACTAAATATATGAGAGGATTTATCTCATCATTATACACCATTTACATATGATTGAAATTGCACATCCAACTTTATAAATATGTATTATGTGTCAATTAAAATAAAAAAAATTTCAAAGTAGCATATAGTAAAAAAATATGTCACCAACTTCATAATATGGACAAGGTTGATTCATTTATTTATTTGTTTGGCTGAGTTCAGTATTAACAACAGTTTGGTTAAAAACCTGATATAATGCTGGCTGTGCCTCCTCAATTTTACCCTTGTCATATGGGAGGCACATCATAAAGTCTAACTACCCTCCAGAAGGCTGACCATCTAGGATGAGAAACAACATTTACAAGTCAATCAGAGACGCAAGTGGCACCTGTATCAGAATTCTGCTTGCATACAGAGTGCTATGCCATAATATTAAGCCAAAGGAAATTATCTTGGCTATCATGAGATAAATGTCTGCATCTCAAATAAATTTGACAACTGAATTAAGTTTTCTATCACTATATAATTCTTATATAACTCTGTGAGTCTTTGCGAACTCGCCACAAGGCATCTGTGAGGTCACTCCTATGTATTCTTGTTGCTTTATATCTCTTTACACCCTTATTTCTCTTCCTAGAGTTATTATATGTTGATTTAGCATCTGTACCCTTTTACCACGCTGTAGACCCCTGATGATGTGCACAGTGCCTGGGACTGTGTGCATGCAATGCCTGGGGATAGACTTTGCCTTTAATCTTCAGGTCCTCCTGGTGGATGGTAGAGGCACCCCTATTCCATATGCAATGATCTTCATTGGAGCGGATGCAGCAAACCAGAACATAAATACTACCACTGATAAGAATGGCCTGGCACGGTTCTCCATCAACACTGATGACATCATGGGCACGTCCCTAACTGTCAGGGTGAGTGCAGAGAGAGGTTATGATGGCATGAACAAGTCTTGGAAACTAAATTTCCACCTAAAGAGAGGGGATCTCCAAATTGTGTTGTATGGAGAGAAAACAGCCCCATAACTTAGAGACAATTTAAGGTCAACTTCTAGTAGTTTTAGTAAGAAAATAATGTTGTGAGTAAATATGGGTGGTCTATTATATAAAATGATACATGCACTGTGGAAAATATTGTACCAGTTTCTCAAAACAAACCCTAAAAACAACTAATGTTTCTATAAAACCCAGCAGCCTTACTCATATGTAAATGTTATTGTTCGCCCTACTGCCCAGTTACAAGATAATAGCTAATGATAATGTACTGTATAGTTCAAAAACGCTAGAAAAAAAGTATTTTATATGTTGTTACCATAAAAATAATAATATGTTAGCAAATAGGATGCTTAGTCTGATTAAAATATTATGAAATTCAGAATTAAAGAACACATTCACTCACACACCTAAGGGAGGCCTGGAAAGGACATCAGGTAATTTTCCCACTTGGCTCTAGCCAATGATTTTTTGCAACCATTTTCTCTGAGGCTACCCTGCTTCATCTATTCATCAAAGCCAGTGGGGACTAATCACCAAAGACATGACTCCCTTGGGAAGCGCCTTGGGAAGCGCCTTGGGAAGCAGTTACTATGTTTTCTCTCCCTGCTGAGGTTCCATAGCTCCAGGGCCTATCTGCACTGGCAAAGGAACAGAGGCATCCTCAAGCCAAGTAGCCAGCAAGACACATGGCTCAAGTTATTCTCTTCTGATTTACAAATACCAAACTCAGGATGTTAGGCAGGGGGGGGGGGTGAAAGCCACAAACCATGCCTATATTTACAACAGAGAGAAATAGAATATGGGCCTCTCTTACTTTTACTATAGAGGAAAAGACTTGTAACTGCTAGTGTAGGAGGAGGAATAAATTTGTAGAACATTGTGAGGACAGGAGATCCTCACACATGATCTAGCAATGTAACACTGTTTTTCTAATTCCTTAGGCCAAATACAAGGATAGCAATGTCTGCTATGGGTTTAGATGGTTGACAGAAGAGAACATAGAGGCTTGGCACACTGCCTACGCCGTCTTCTCACCGAGCAGAAGCTTTGTACACCTGGAATCCCTGCCCGATAAGCTGCGCTGTGAGCAAACCCTGGCTGTCCAGGCTCATTATATTCTAAATGACGAGGCTGTACTAGAGCGGAAGGAGCTGGTCTTCTATTATCTGGTGAGAAGGGAGGTCACCCCAGTACTGCCTACACATAGAGCTCTCTGGGGGTAAGGGGTGAAGAAACTATGCACATCACCACTTTGACTTCCTTTCAAACTTATTCTTCTTATGTATGTGTGTATCTGTGAATGTTTGCCATGCTTGTGAGCAACCAAGGAGGCCAGAAAAGAACATCTTAACCAGCTAGAGCTGGAGTTCCAGATGACTGTGAGCTGCCCAGTGTGGGTGCTGGGAGTTGAAGTTGGTCCTTTGGAGGAGCAGAACTGCTCTTAACTGCTGAGCCATCCCTCCAGCCCCACGCTTCACCATCTTGTTTGTTTCTAGAGTCCGACTTCTCCTGGGGGCTAATCATTTCCAGTAGTGGCTCAATAAGCCAAGCACGTAGAACAGAATGGAAGACAGTAGAAGATGTCTGTTGGAAAAATTTTAATTTCCTGTTTTGCAGATGATGGCAAAAGGAGGCATTGTTCGGGCGGGGACTCACATTCTGCCTTTGAAGCAGGGACAAAGTGAGTAGGACATTATCTCCAATGCTCTGCTCCATGCCTGACCTCAGAGCACATCAGGATGCTTCTGGGGGGGTTCTTTCTGCATCTACTCAGAGTGAAGAGGAAGCCAGGAGGGATGCATGCTTCCTTTGTCATCCTTTATCAAATAGTTTCTTTTGTTCTATTATATTTTTACTTGGGTTACTTCAAACATTGATAGGGCCACAAGGATATGGTAGCTATTTCATGTTTTCCAGCCAGAAATATTTGTGCACTCTCTTCTCAACATGAAAGGTATTTTAGAATTGTGTGAATGGAGAGGAGGAAGACCTTGGGGTGCTTTCTACTTATCAGATTCTGTGATAAAGTCTCTCTCTCTCTCTCTCTCTCTCTCTCTCTCTCTCTCTCCTACTCTGTGTGTGTGTGTGTGTGTGTGTGCATGTGTGTGTGTGTTTCTCTTTTTAAGTCACTGACAATTTACAAAGGTTCTACTGGTTATTTCTACCATGGAATGGGACTCTGCCCTTGAATAACAGGATAATAAACATTTAAAGGTTTCCCCCATTCTGACGGATTCTAAAAACCGATTTACTAAGAAAGCTACGAATGGGCACTTCTTTAGTTCTTGGTGCAGCAGACTCAAGAATGTTTAAAGCAAACACTACAATGTCCACAGGCATCACGGCTAGCTTCCCTGGGAGTGTAGATCTCCACTTCCGAAGAAAAGGATGGGGCCATGTTTCAGGGAGGGTAAACAGAGCATAAGTGTAAATGCAGTATATTAACCTCCTTCTGTCAGGTCTCACAGCTTCCTCCCCCTCCCCTAATGTGAGGATTAGGAACGATTAATGGTGAAATCGACACCTCCATTGCCTTAGATAGCATTTGAGGCTAGTGGCAGCCAGCAAAAGCTCAGAATGGATGAGAAAACATATATATGATTTATATAGAAGAGGGATTTTGTATAATTGTCTTCCCCAGAGTCAGAATTCTGCCAGGTAGTGAAGGATCTGTTGTGTGTGTGCATTATGTCCACTAACAGCAGCAGTGATTGGCCAGGCTAGGTGCCCAGATTGGCTCTGTGTAAGAAAGTATCTCTCGTTTTCACTACGAATGTGTCTAACCCCTGGTTGCCTCCTCTCATCCTCCCTGCTACAGAGAAAGGCCACTTCTCCATCCTCATCTCGACGGAGACAGACCTGGCTCCTGTAGCTCGACTGGTCCTTTATACCATTCTGCCCAATGGAGAAGTGGTTGGAGATACTGTTAAATACAAGATTGAAAACTGCCTGGCCAACAAGGTGGGTCCTTCATAGAGTAAAAAGTCTAGCACTTATAATGGGTAGTCCCTGTTGTCACCTATTCTCTGATATGTGTGTGGATTGAAGGGTTAAGTGACTGTCCTGGGAAAGTTCTGCAAGGTCACTGCAGACTCGCATCAAAGAGTTATTGCCGCAGTTTCAAAATCTTCTGTGTACCATTGACTCTCAACAGCTCCCAATGCCTTTCCCTCTCTGTGTGGTGGAGTTTTAGGAAGGTACAGAGCAAGTTTAAAGGCCACACAAAGCCCAAACAAAAGGGCCTAGACCTTTGTTTGCATTCCATAAATCCAGAGTTTATGAGCACACTGTACATCGGAGGTAAAAGACTGAAACTTCCAAATCGCCAGTTTAGGAAGCATCTTTAGAGACCATGACAATTGTCTGACAGAATCTTGAGAGTCAAGGCAAAGTTCAAGAGGGGAAAAGGCCTCACTCAAGTAGCACAACACCAACCACTGTAAGATCTACCAAAACTGTTCTGTATCAAAGGTGAGAAATACTTGGGAATGTAAGGGACACATGGCGGGATTCAGATGTTGATTTTTCTGGCCTTTCCTTCCCATCTTTCAGGTGGATTTGGTCTTCCACCCAAATAGCGGTCTTCCGGCCACGCGTGCCCTCCTCAGTGTCAAGGCTTCTCCTCAGTCTCTCTGTGGCCTGCGAGCTGTGGACCAAAGCGTACTGCTCACAAAGCCTGAGGCTGAGCTCTCTGCATCTCTGGTAAGTCCCTTTCAGCCTTGGAGATGACAAGCATGTGAGGGACTTGAAGCAAGGAGAAGCATTACTCTTGCTTGAGTAATGCAAGACCCGTTGGAACTACAGTGGCATTGAGGAAGGGGACGGAGAATGAACAAAACGTATTACAAGAAATTCTCAAGGCACAGATCAAAGCATGAAAAAAGCGACTCTAGTCTCCTGCAGGTGAATAGTTTTGAACTCTGGCAGACACTGTGCTTAGTGAGGAAGAAGAGGCTTGCACATGGTCTCCACATCCCTCCTTCCCTCTCACGCTGCCAGCTATGGCAGGCGAAAGAATTATGCAAGTGTTTGCCTGGAACCAACCAGAAAATCAATAGTTTGAAAAGGTAAAAACCCAGTGCAAATTAACGAGAAAGACTTAGGATGCAAGCATCAGTGTCTTGCCCCAGATCAGGTGGCTAGCAGTGCTGTGGGAGCATGAGGCAGGCTGTAAAAAGGGATGCAAGAGAGATGTGGTCCTGCAAAGTAAACAGGATTGCTTCTGGTTGTAGAACCAGAGAGGTCATGATCAATATGCTTATATAAAAGAGGGCAGGGTGGCTGAAACCCGTAACTCTGTAAATGCAATCATAATTGTTTTCAAGCTAGTTTTAACATGTTGGGAAGCTGATGCACTTCATGAGGTAGGTCTGGGTGGTCTATTTGCCTGCTGTGAGACTACACAGACCCAATAGTGTTTCAGATTTCTGCTTTCATAAGAATGGTGCCAACTAAAATAAGGAACATCACAAAGTGAACATCATTACTGAAAAAATAAACCATTGTACAAGGGACATTGAGAAATAAAATACTTGAATGACATAATGAAAACTTGCACCACTGCCCATAACGACTTACCAGTACATTCCAATTGTATTTTGAAAAAGATTCACATTTTCATAAAACATATGAACAACTAGAATATGTTTTTGCTCCAGTATTTGTGAAAGCTTACAAAAAGAAATAATATATTTTTACTTTTATAAAAAATTTAACTATAGGGCTGGCAAAAAAGACTCACTATAAAAAGGGAGCTTGCAGCCAATCCCGATAATCATGCGAGTGTGCGTACACAGAGAGAGAGAGAGAGAGAGAGACAGAGAGAGACAGAGACAGACAGAGACAGATTGATTCTTAAAATGACAATGTGATGGCACACGTCTTTAATCGCAGCTCTCAGAAGGCAAAGGAAGAAAGATCTCTGAGTTTGAGGCCAGCCTGATCTATATAATAAATTCTGGACAGTCAGGACTACATAAAGAGACCCTGTCTCAAACAAGCAAACAAACAAACAAGGTTTAAAAATGAAATAGAAGTTTAAGAAAATATAACTTCTTGGTCTATGAATTTTTATTTTATATTACTGTGTGTATATTATGCTATGCATGGGTGTTCATGTACTACAGTATAGAGTGCATGTAGACGTTAGAGAATAACTTTCAAGTGTCAACTCACTCCTTGCACAGTAGGCTCTGGAGAGCGAACTCAGGTCGACCATCAGGCTTGTATGGCAAACAAACCTTGCTGAACCACCTCCTCTGTCTACAGTGCTTGCTCTTTAAGTGGTATTTTAATAGAAATGTTAAAATATATATTTAAAGGACATATTAAGTCATTTATAATAGTATAATAAGGAGAAAAACTTCAATAAGGAGAAAGATTGCATTTTTTTGTATGTATAATGTGATTTATATTTGTCAGAACTTTAAATTGATGCCAACTCTAATGGTCCTGGAGTAGACAGTCTGATAATTATGTAGTGGTGAAGGAGGAGCCTCCAGGCCTTTGTAACAGGACATGAGTCCCTCTCCAGCCTTTGTCAGTCTTTTTCTAATAAAGCCACTTCACCTGGCAGTGTGAGTGAGTGATTCACCAAACATGAACTTAACACCCACTGTGTTTTGGGGGCTGCACTAAGTGCTAGTTATGAACTATGGAAAGTCAGGTATTTGTGTGTAATTGAAATGGATAATGTATGTTTTAGAGAAAGACGAAGCAGCGGAGGGAGGTTGTCGGAGAGGAGCTGAAAAGGAGTCTCGTTTGTGGATTACCACAGATGCCAGGCCCTGTCTTTTCAGGCCACAGGCGCTTTCCTGTGAATGCACATCTGTGCATCTGTTGGCACGTGTCTGTTTTACTTCTCTCCCCTAATTGGGTTTGAAAGCATCATCTCCAGTATTTCAGAGTTCAGCCCTTAGGGACTGAGTGGCTACCCGGAGCATTTTGTCTGTGTGAATCGAACCTTAGAAGTACTGTTTCCTCCCATGTGGAGGGTGTTCACAGTACTTCTTCTCTCTGGGGTGCGTGTCCTTCATTCTATGCAGAGTTGGTGGCCAACTCCAAGGTGGTGACAGAACTATCTATCCCTTCATACCTTCTTCCCCAAAACATCAAATCATCCACGGCACAGCTCGATTTTTCGATTATTAGGGTCTTATTTCATTTTAGTGTTGAGTAGATAGTGTCTGCTTCCAAATGGTACAAACCAGTATCAAGACACTCAGCTAGTTAAACGGGAAGCACATTCGGTTTTGATGCTGCTGTTCTTGGGGTGTTTTCTCCTTGTTACTTAATAAAAAGCCACAGAGAAGTTGGCTCTTATATGCTTTATGTTCCTGCAGGTTTATGATCTGCTACCAGTGAAAGACCTCACTGGCTTCCCCGAGGGCGTGAATCAACAGGAAGAAGCCACTAATGGCTGCATTAAGCAAAATGACACTTACATTAATGGAATCCTGTATTCCCCAGTACAGAATACAAATGAAAAGGACATGTATGGCTTCCTAAAGGTAAACATCTTATCTCAGAAACAGGTCTAAAGGTTCTTAAAGCACCCTGTGTGGAAAAGTTATTTGCTTCAAATGCCTTCTTATTATGATTGAAACTAACAAAATAAAGGGACCAAGTGACTTCTCAAGGTCACCAGCAGAAAGAGATCTGCCTAACGCAGCAGAATCAGGTCCAGAATTTTTAATGATTAGTGAAGTTTTCTTTTTATTGAAAGTCATTGCTTTGTGATATTTATAAGTACTGTGTATAAAATTATCACTGTCTGGTGAGTTTAAGGGACAATGTGGCATAATGTCCCTGTTTCATATGCAAACATGGAAAGACTAATTCAGATGAAAGTAGGTGTGTTTGTGGTGCACTAATCAGGCGGTCATTTCCTTTGTAGGATATGGGCTTAAAGGTATTCACCAACTTGAACATCCGTAAACCCAAAGTCTGTGAACGCCTTGGAGTCAATAGAAGTGAGTGCCTAAAACATTGATCTGAATGAGGCAAGATTTTAAAAATAAAATGTGATCAAAATTAACCCAAACCTTGACTCAGATATAATAGGGCTATGACAATATGTTCTTAACAATCAAGGCTCAAATCTGATACTGGCACCCCTCCACCAAGTGTAAGTCTGCGGAACACCGAAGAGGGTTGTGAACAGTGGTCTAGGAGATGTGCAAATCCAGCACAGACACATTATAAAGAAAGGACAGACTCTGAGCAGTGAGAAATTCAGCCACCAAGAATGTATATCTGCCAATAGACACAAGGGTCTGGAAGGAAAGGAAGGTTCCCAGGAGTCTAACTATGAAAACCGAGTTAGAAGTGCTCACAAGACAGGGATGCATCCACTCAGGCGGGGAAAGTTCTCCCTCAGTGGCCCTAAACAGCAGTAAACATGCGTCACTATTTTCAGTGATGTAAGCTGTTCCTTTGCCAAGTCATAGTAGGCAGTGCGGGTTTATTATTATATTGTTAACTAATGATTGGATGTGTCAAATGTGGGAACAAGGAAAAATCTAGGAAAATGTTCTGTGAGAATCCATATTCTATGTGAAATTTACTACAGAGAATCAGATATTTTTATTTTTGAATTACGGAATTTAATCCTTTATTACCAGTATCTATAGGAAATTTGTTTATCATCTGCACATGTAGCTACTGCCTGTCCATGTGTCTGTTGCTGTAACTTTCCCTAAAGTAGGTGGCTATCAAAAGTTTGCCAGCACTTAACTCATAGAAAGTGAGAGTATGGGACAGCCTACTGATGTTTGCACTCAACATGGAATACATAGCTTTTCTATCCTTGATTCCTCTGTTGCTATAAACTGTTTCTCAAAACCACTACCATTTTTTTCTGTGCTACCATAGATGAACATGTCATTGGTAAGCTAGCCTACTGCCCTCCTTCCTACCCAACATCCTAGGTCTCTCCATCTGGTACAATGGGCAGTAGTTTCCAGGCATTCCACAAAGTCTGCATACAGTCCAAGGCTTTCTGCCACACTCCTTCCCATCTGTGCTTGGCATTTTGTTCCAATACCTCAGAATTCAGTTGAAATGTCACTTCCTCAGAGAAGCCTTCCTTGTTGCCTGTGTGTCCTTTCCTGGCTCCCATCTTACCTTCTCGATCTTTCTGAGGCTGTTCTTTGGTAACACCATGGTTCATGAGCTCTATCTTTGTAGTCATTGCCCTTGTCTTCTCTCACCTGCTGTAGTACCAGCTGCGTACCACCTTGTAAGCCAAGGCCACATGGATGCTTTTGTAGAATCTTCACAGTCTCCCACAGAGACTACACGAAGCTACTTCCCTGAGACGTGGATCTGGGACTTGGTGATCGTGGAGTAAGTTACTTATTTTTTATATAAGATGCAGAAATATAGATGTATCACAGTTTGAACATCCGTGAGTGTCCCTTTTTAGTGTATATATTTAGAATTGCTAAACGCAGTGTTTTACTGTCACTGGGAAAGCATTACTAAGGTTGAGCAACATAAAAGCCCCCTAGGTTAAATTGACTTCTGAGTAGTTATTCAATCATAAATGGGATTGCTATCTATTTTGCTTTTCCAGATAGCATGCTACTAGTATTAAAAATGCAAACATACCTTCATTTTTGCATCCAACAGCATCACTGAGTTCATTTATTAGTTCTAACACTTCTTTAAAGTAACTTTTGAGATTTTCTTCATTTGGGATCAGGTAATCTGTAAACAGGGATCATCTTAGTCATTTCTAATTTGGATACACTTGACTTTTTTTTTCTAGTCTAATTATTTTTTTCAGTATTTCTAGTACTCCATTGAACAAGGCCGAGGATGGGATCCTTACCTTGTGCTGAATCTTACAGAAAAAGCTTTTGGGTCTTCTCCATTGGTTAGAATGTTAGGGGGTTCTTGTGAACAGTTTACATTGTATAGATAATATAATGTAGTACATAGTACATAGTATATAGTATATAGATGCAGAAATATAGATCTATCACAGTTTTTGAACTTCAGTGAATTATAGAGAAAATGTCCTTCTATATCTACTTTTTGAGAGTTCATATCATGAAGGGATGATGGGTTTTTGTCCCATATTAATATATCTATTAAGATAATCATATGGACTTTACTTTCTGAGTGGCTAATGTGGTATGTCACATTGATTGCACTGTTTTGCATTCAACAGTCACTGTTTAATCTTTTGAATGTCCTGTTAGATTCAGTAGCTATTGTTCTATTGAGAAATGTGGTTCTTTGTAGATTTAAGATATTGGTTTATAGTTTGATTTTCTTTTGAGCTCTGATCTGACTTTAATATTTTAGTGAGGTTGGTCTCTCCTTCCATTTTTGGATGTCTTTGAAAGGCTGATATTAATTCTTCCTTAAATTAGGGCAATTGATGAATGAAACAATCTAGTCAGAAGAGATGCACAAAATCATTTGTTCTTTTTAAAGCTGTCGAGACTTGTTTCTTGAGCCAACATTGGATCTAATCTAGAGAGTACCCCATTTGTGCCTGAGGCTGGAGAGTACCCCATTTGTGCCTATTCTGCTGTTTCCTCCAAACGTTCTGTTAGCATCTGTTTGGTTGTTTTTCAAGTTTATTATTTTTTTAATGGGATTTGTCTGCACATTGTATCCATGGTTGAACATAAGGTATTGAGATCTTCCAGTATTTGAAAGACACTTCACCAACCAGCCAAACCAGAGAGATTCTAGATCAATGATTCTCAGCCTTCCAAATAAAGTGACCCTTTAATACAGTTCTTCATGTTGTGGTAACCCCCAACCACAAAATTATTTTCATTGCTACTTCATAAGTGTAATTTTGCTACTGTTATGAATTGTAATGTAAATGTCTGTGTTTTCTGGTGGTCTTAGGCAACCTCTGTGAAAGGATCATTCAACCCCCAAAGGGGGCATGACCCACAAGTTGAGAACCTCTACTGAGATTTTTCTTGGGTCTTTGTGCTCGTTTGAACACCCTGTTTGTCATTGTGGTCAACAGGAGCTTAGCATTGACCAAGATCCATCAGTCCCTTGAGATAGACAAGATGGAGACTGATCCACTGAGACAGGGCCGGCAATCATTTGCATTTGAAGTGTTTGTTCCAGGCCTTTTGTTTCTCCTGGAGAGTCCAGGAGCTGGGTTCACACTGTGCAAAGCCAAGGGGAGGGTCTGTGACAATGCCTCTGCTCTTCTTCACACTGTACATATTCCCCTTCCTTTCTGTCCCTATACCCAGGAGTCAAGCAAATATCTTGTCCTTTTTCTTCCAGAGACAGGTGAGCTGTCTGGACAATCAGCTAATCTGAATCTGGAGTTATCCAGTAGAAAGAGCATGTAGTATGAAAGGCCCATGCAGCTGTTCAGGTTCCCAGAGAACAGTGAACTCATTAAAGGCCTGATCCGATGGGGAAACCAATGTCACTGAGTGTCAGAACTAGGAGCCCAAAGTCCCCTACCCCACCCACCCGTGACCTCAGACACCCACACCCCCACCCCCACCCCCTCGCTTCTCTTTGTGCTGAGCCCTGGGAGAAAGCCACTGGGCATGCGCACACATCCATTGCACACATCCTCTTGTTTTTCCTGGTGTCAGAGATCTTGAGACTGTGAGCACTATTCAGTCCCTGAGATGGATGGTTTCGGAGGCAGAGCAGACCCTTGGGCAGAACTACAAAAGTTGAGGTGCTTTATACATTCACAAATTCTTCCAAAGAGAAGCCTGAAGCTACTTTGATCACTGAAGGAACCCTGGGTAGAACTGTAGGAAGTGCCCACCTTTCTATCGAGGCTCTTAGCAGTCTGCTGTGTAGCTCCCCTTCTCTAAAGTGAGCTAGCAAGAAGTCCAACTCTCAGAGAACCAATGAGCCTCCACAAACCTCTTCTAGGAGAAACTGAAAACTCTGATCTAATTTTCCAGTTTCCAGTTTTCTATCCCATTGCTGTTTTCAGGGGAAGTTATCATGTTACGTATATCTTTTGAGTCAGAAGAAAAAACTTTTGGAAAAATTTAATTATAAGTTTCTAGAAAATGGATAGGCCTAAGGACCAAATGCAAGCAAACACCATACGTATTAATTAAGATCTTGTTTCTTTACTGATATGCAAACATAGGTTAAACTTCTAATAATTTCAGCTAAATAGACACAATAGTAGCAAAGTAAAAATGATACAACCACTGGGATTATATTTTGTAGCAAAAATCGAGATCAGTATCAATTGCATGCACAGTTCATAACTATGTTTTCCTATGAGATTTAGCTCTAATTGTTGGGAGATGATTTTGATATGGGCTTAATTGGAAACAGAAGGCAAGCCCACCATTTCCTCACGGAAGGTCTTTGCTCTTCCATTACTGTTATTTCTACTGAGTGCATTTCAGTTAATGACCATAGAATCATTTCTAGGGCTTTCTCCTAAAGGAGATTGATTTAGATGCTCACTTCCTTTACTTCCCATCCCATCCCCTGCAGCTCCTCAGGAGTGGCTGAAATGGAAGTGACAGTCCCTGACACCATCACTGAATGGAAGGCTGGAGCCCTCTGCCTGTCCAATGACACTGGGTTGGGCCTGTCCCCCGTGATCGATTTCCAAGCCTTCCAGCCCTTCTTCGTGGATCTCACAATGCCCTACTCTGTGACCCGTGGAGAAGCCTTCACACTCAAGGCCACCGTGCTGAACTACTTCCAAACATGCATCCGGGTAGAGACTCGTTTCCTTAATTGAGCACACACCAATTAAAAGTTACGGTCAAGCCGGGCGGTGGTGGCGCACGTTTTAGATCCCAGCACTTGGGAGGCAGAGGCAGGCAGATGTCTGAGTTCGAGGCTACTTCTACATTCCTACATATTTATTTTTTCTCACTGCATTCATCATACATGGCTTCATTTGAAATGTTGCTGTGTGCATCCCTCCTCGGTCAAACCATAACTACTCATAGACCTTGTGTAGTGACTGAGCCGGGGAATGATCACCCTTCCGGGTTCCAGAAGAGCTGCTTACCAGGCAACACTCCCTCATTGTCTTTCTTCTGGTTCCAGCACTTGAAAGGCCGAGCACCCCTTCAAGGGCCGAGGTTTATCTGTGAGGTGCTAATGAATGAACCACTGTACTGGGGCCTTGTTTGTCTTGTTGAAGTTAGGTAACAGAAAATCTAACAATCTCCAAGTAGGCTTCCACTGAAACCTGTTCTCCTTCTTTCTTTAATCCTCCTTCTTGTGTGGTTGCAGGTTAGTGTACAGCTGGAGGCCTCTCCTGATTTCCTAGCTGCCCCAGAGGAGAAGGAACAAAAGTCTCACTGCCTTTGTATGAATGAGCGGCACACCACATCCTGGGAGGTGACCCCCAAGTCATTAGGTGAGCAGCAGAGTCCAGAGGCTCAGTCGGGCCCTTATAAGCAGTGCTTCTTTCCCCAGGTAAAGACCCCAGGCGGTAGGATCACTTTTCTTTGACTTCCACTCCAGAATGTCAAGCACTTCCAGGTTTACTGGTGCACACCTGCAGTTCAGTACTCAGAAGACTGAGACAAGGTCAATCCAGAGTTCAAGACCTTGCCCACATAATCAAAGCCCCATCACAAATAAAACAAAACACCAGCCACATCAAAAAGAAATCCTTTCTTGTAAGTTGAGGGCCTAAGGAAGCCTCACTTCCTTACCTCCACCTCTAGTGACACAGCTCTCTAATGATACAGCTCTCTAGTGACACAGCTCTGTAGTGACACAGCTCTCTAGTGACACAGCTCTCTAGTGACACAGCTCTCTAGTGACACAGATCTCTAGTGACACAGCTCTCTAGTGACACAGATCTCTAGTGACACAGATCTCTAGTGACACAGATCTCTAGTGGATGTTGCTTCCATTTCTGCTCTGGTGTTTTAATGAATCTAAAGCCTTGTAAATTCCGAGTTTGCAAGCTTGCGGGAAGAGGGAATATACACATCTCTACCTGGCTTTTCTCTTTCTCTTAGGAAATGTGAATTTCACGGTGAGTGCAGAGGCTCTGGACTCTAAGCAGCTGTGTAGGAATGAGGTGCCAGCGGTTCCTGAACATGGAAAGAAAGACACAATCATCAAGTCCCTGCTGGTTGAAGTAAGTAAATCTGCCTACCTGATAGGACACACTGAGGCACAAGACTGAACTTAGTTAAGGGTCTAATTATTTTTACAATTTCAAATTGTCAATGTTGAAAAATGCACAGCTCATAATGAGATTCACAGTAACATCTTTCTGTCTATCATTTAAATATTATCTATCTATCTATCTATCTATCTATCTATCTATCTATCTATCCATCTATCTTCTATCTATTACCTATTATCTATTATCTCTATTATCTATCTATCAACTATGTATCTATCATCTATCATTTATCTTCATCTATTATCTAGCTCTCTATTATCTACTATCTATCTATCTATCTATCTATCTATCTATCTATCTATCTATCATCTATCATTTATCTTCATCTATCATCTATCTATCTATCTATCTATCTATCTATCTATCATCTATGTATCTATCATCTATCATTTATCTTCATCTATAATCTATCTCTCTACTATCTACTATCTATCTATCTATCTATCTATCTATCTATCTATCTATCTATCTATCTAATTATCTATTGTTCCCCATCCTCCTCTCTCTCTCTGTACACTCTCACTAATTATCTTCATTAATCTTCATTCACTTTCTTTTCTATCAATCCATCTTTTTCATATACTTACAATGAATAGAATTTATTTACATAGGGCAACAAATCCCTTTTTTCACTGTGCCGGACTCTGGTCCCCAAATCAATAACACCCATATCCTGAAGCTCAATGCATTTCACCTTAACTCTTTTCTTTCCTAAAGCCTGAAGGTCTGGAGAACGAAGTGACGATCAACAATTTGCTTTGTCCAACGGGTAAGCCTCAACCATTATAATTAAACTCTCTGACTAAGGCTTTATACCATTTGAAGTTCAAAGACTGTTTATATGTTCCTGTGGGATGAAACCTGGAGTGTCATCAATACAAAAGAATTAGAAAGTAGTTCCTAAGGAGGCCAGGGTATGGTGGTGAATGCCTATAATGCCAGCACTCGGAATGCTGAGCCAGGGGGATCAAAGAAACAAAGATGCAACATATCACAAGAAAATGATGTTTCTTCCTAAGACAAGGCTCTAATTCCTAGCTCCCAATTCTCTCGACGGCATTTTTGAAGAGACTCTTCTTTGTTTGCTGTATATTTTATTCTTCATTGAAAATTAATCATCTGTATCTGTGTGGGTTCATTTCTATGGTCTCTATACTTTTACAGTGGTCTTTCTGTATATATTTTAATGTAAATATCATGTGATTTTAATTATGTCTGTTTCACAACATACTTAGATACAATGTAACACCTTTAGTTCTGATCTTTTTGCTTTTGATTATCTTTGTTATTTTTTTTTGCTCCCAATTTCATAATAGTATTTTGGGGGACTCTTTGCTTTGCTCCCAAATAACTGCAGAGCATTTCTAGGCCAGCTCTAGCCTGTTTTAGCTCCTGAATAACTGATACAGAGACCTGGTATTTTTATGAATGAGCTTCTGGCACTCAGCAGGTGCTGAGCTATTCTGACCCTCTTAGGCTGACTGTTTCCCAGCTACGTGGTCCTTTACCTTCAATCAGTCTTTCCCTGTACTGTGGAAGAATGGGTGACCAGGAAGAGGTGGGGGGAGTCTCCCCAGAACAGAGTCCTAGGGTCTTCTTCCTCCAGCTCCCTAGGCTCCTGAAGGTGGCCAGCTTTCCCTGACCGGTGCTTACTGAGGTGATCCCTGGAAGTGGACTTTTCCAAGATGTCTTTAGAGTTATTTATCCTTCCCCATACTCCCTACTGTACCCTACGCTCCACTCTCCACCCCAGTTTAACCCTTCCTATTCCATCATTCCTAGTACTTTTTATACTACTGCAGTCTATCTCTCCTCCCTTGAGAGTCCCTCTTCTTGGCACCTTAGTCATTTCCTGGTAGTTGCAGCTATTCCAAATGAAACATACATTATGGAGATTCAAAGCTTACACCCACAAGTGAGAAAACATGTGGCATTTGTCTTTCTGGATCTGGATGACCTTGCTCAGAGTGATTATTTCCAAATCCATGCATTTTACCTCAGAATGTCATCATTTTCAATTTAAATAGTTCAATAATATTCCATGTGTAAATGTATATTTCATTATCCCTTTATTAGTTGATGGATATCTATGCTATTCCACTTCCTGGGTATTGTGACTACAACAGCACTCAACCTGGATGAGCAAGTATCTCTATAGTAGGACTCTATGGAGTCCTTTATGTATATACCCAAGAGTGGTAGCTGGATCCTATGGGAGATCTATTTTTACATTTTTGAGGAATCTCCACAGTGATTTCTATAGTGGTTGAACCAATTTGTGTTTCTGCAAGGAAGGAATAAGTATTATACCTTCTCCACATGGATCTCAGCATTTGTCATTATTTGTGTACTTTATTTAAGCATTCAGAATGAGGTAAGATGACATCTCAATATAGACTTCCTGTTGTAACCATGGATCAATGTATCTCTCAACCCTCATCAGAGAAGTTTCTATTTGCAATAGATGGTGTTTCGCACAGAGACCCAAACTGCCCCAAGTACAGGGAACCAGAGATAACAGAATGCTCAGCCCTAAAGGGAACATACATTTTTCACCTACTCCAAAAAATGTCATTGTGCAAGAGGGGACAGAAAGTGTAAGTGCCAGGGGCGGTAAATGACTTCAGGGAAACTGTCATAGTTGAGCAAAGCAGGGCCACTGTATGCATGAGCTCACAGCAATTGCAACAGTGTACACAAACCCTGTATCCCACGCCAGACCAAATCCCGGCATGGAAAAGGGTGCTGGTATACAACCCCAACCCCTAGCTGTTGTACAAATGGCAGATTTTAGCTGTTGGGAGAGGGAGAGACAGTTTTCCTTAACAGTTAGCCTCTGGAACATCAACCACACTCTAGTGGAAGAGCTCACATCCAAGAATATTTAGGCAGAACAAGTTGGTATTGAAGGGAGAAAAAAAAAGACAGCATTAGGCGTTAGGAAGATGGATTTAGGGACACTTAAGAGTATGTGAATATGATTAAAACATATTGTATGAAACTTTAAAAGAACTAATTTTTTAAAAGGTAGCAAATGTTACCAATGTGTTTATTGTTGTTGTTGTTTTATGGGGGGCGAGGGGAATTTGAGCCAGCAAGGAATAAAGAAAAGTTTAGCCAAGAAAATCTGAGAAAGATATTCCACTTGGTAATCAGAGCCTTCATCTCTTGGCCACACAAATGTAATTTATAAGCATTGCTTCCACCCTATAAAGAAGAGTGCTGCTCTGTTGTCCTCTGGGGAGTGTTCTGCAATCATCTGTTAGGCCAAGTGAGTGTCTTATTCCTTTTCTCCCTGGATGGTCTGTTTTTACTTTGAAGTGTGGTATTGAGGTTCCCCTCCATCATTGCATTTCAGTCTATATCACTTCGTATCCTTGAATATTTGCTTTGTCTATGCACTCTGATTTGGAGGAACATGCATTTTTACAACTGTTATTTTCTCCTAAAGAATGAGTCTCTATAAATATCTCTAAAATTTTCACATATTTTTACTTTACATGATAGAAGTGACATTATCTCCATCGTTTTGTTCCCATGTGGGTCCTGAGAAGGTGATACTGTTGTAGCATCATATAGTTAGGTCTTGTTTTTATTCATTTATTCCTCCTCGGTCCTTATATTGGAGACTCTTATCCTTTCACATCTGAGGTGGTTATTGACAGGCAAGGCCTTCTCCACCTGTTAACCATTCCTGCTTGTGTAGATGATCCATTTCTTCCACTCTCTGTGTCTCCTTTTGTGGACTGATGTTTTTCTGTAATGTTGTTTTTAATCCTTTTTAGATTTGATTTGTGTTTCTACTCACCAGACTTTCTCTCTAGTTACTATAATGTTTATATATAGGATCTTTCCTATAGCAACTTGTCTTGAGCCATCTTTGTCTGAATATGTGTAATCTAACTGTGATATTGCCCTCAGGTTTTCTATGAGTTGGACTACAGTAGGCTCCTTGGGAAGCAACTCAGAATGCCATCTGGGGAGGATGACTCTCTGGTTGTCTTTTTCTCCTGTACAAACTGGACTTGGGGTGATCTCTGTCAAGTGTTGCACTAACTGGGGAAAGCAGACATGAAGTGTTTAAAATGGCACTATCTTTAACCCTTCTGGTTTGGGTTCTCTCCACTTGTGGGCCATCCCTTTAAGGCATCTAAGACTTGTTATTGTGTAATGAATTTGCAAATATGTTCTAGTCCCTGAAGAGATGCTGGCTGAACCTTGCATGGGAAATTCTGGGGCTTAATAGTTCCCATCTCATCACATCCTTCCTAGTGTTGGTTTTAGTAGAACAAGCACCTCCTTGTGTTTATGCTTCCATAAGTATATATTTCCAGAAAGTATACTCAGCATCTTTATCTACCTCCATTGCTTAAAAATGTCAAGATTATTGATTGAAAGTATTGTGATCCTGTTTTGATTCATCACAAGAGTTGAACTTTGCCATCATTTGTTTGTTTCAGGCATTATTATGAAATGCTGTCATGTCATTTGACCACAGATGTTTGACTATTTTGTCTCTTTTGACCTGAGTTGATTGGTATTGGTTATTTAATGAGCACATTGTGTTTTCTTTCACCCCAACCTATGGTATCTGACTTCTTACATAAGTCAAAATTAATTTTATGAGGATAAGATGAAAAATACCACAATTCCTTCATTTTCTTCTTTGTATATTCTACCAAGATTAAAATGGCACATGTATTTATTCAGCAATTGTTATTACTTTATTTTATGCAAGCCAAAATATTTTCTTCCACCTGTTCATTTTTATTTTATCTTTGCTTAGAACATTTTTCTTGCAAAATGATTGATATTAACTTTGTGAAAAGGCCATATAGGGATAACTTTATGAAAGGAAAATAACTATTATACTTTTCTATTTTATCTTTATATATAGTGATTATTTTCTTTTTAATGAGTCAGGTACTATTCATTTTCTCACTCCTATTTTAGAGGTCTCCTATTAAGATATACCATATTCATATCTGAAACAAATTATATGACATTGTTGTAGAATTAAGATTTTGAGGGAGGTTTTCTTTGCTTATTTATACACATGAATCCTTGTTAGATTTTCCCCTTTCATGGCTTTTGAGAGAGAAGCTGTGAGTGGGAAAGTTAAAATGGTTCATCTTGTCTTGCACACACTGTGTAGACCATGGGGTGACTGCCACAGACCCCCCAGCCCTGGACTGTCGCTGACTTGGAAATTCTACTTCACATCAAGGAGGTCTGGGATGAAATTCCAAAAACCTTCAATTCTCAGTGACCCCTAAGATCAGAAAGAAAAGAAATGAATGTTTAATTTTTTTAAAGTAACAACTTTTCAGAAGTAGCTTATGCTTAAGGCACAATTCCAGTTTCTGGGCCATAAACATCTCTAAAGATCCAATGCAGAATGGCCTTTCCTGTGGCTGATGTGCTTCTTGCCCTAGGTGCTGAAGTATCGGAAAAGATATCTCTGAAGCTGCCATCAGATGTGGTAGAGGAATCTGCCAGAGCTTCTGTCACAGTTTTGGGTGAGTTCATTCCCTAGAGAATTTGGACATTAATTTTTGATGTATTTCTTTTTTATTTATATGTAGCTTGTATATATACAGCAATTTTTTTATTTTATAATTTTTAATTTTCTTAATTAAAATATAATTGCATCATTTCCTTTTTCCCTTTCCTCCCTCTAACCCCTTCTATGTGACCCCTTGCACATTCCTTTAAATTATTACCTCTTTTTTTAAAATTGTTTTGACATTACAGACACATTCTTTTTTTTATGGTATAAAATCTTAGATTAAAATTTATTTACAGTTTCACTTCCATGAGCTTACCTGTCATATAACCAATACTATAAGAAAGAAACTCCATGAAATCTGCATCATTTATTATGAAGCCCCCTACATTCTGGATTCAAGGAGTCAAATCAGTAGACAAACAAGTACAGACACATTCTTAAATATATAGCAATGTAACTTCCTCATTCATATGGGTCATCTTTCTATAAATATTTATTCAAAACAAAAGACAACAACCACAAAATGTGGTACTACACACCTACCATCCCAACATTGAATGCCTGATGCAGGAGGATACATAGTTTGTGGCCAGCCTCGGACACAGAGCAAAACCTTGTCTTGAATATATACAGAAATTCATCAAATTATAATTTTAACTTCTTTACTTTGAATTATTGTTTCCAACAATTTTCAAATTCCAAAAATTCCAATGTCCTGTCTGCACCCTTTGCAAAAGTACTCATTTTTTAACATGGCTAATTATTCATTTCAGATATAATCTTAAATGTCATTATTTTCCATCTCTCCCATTTTCTAGGAGATATATTGGGTTCTGCCATGCAGAACACACAGGATCTCCTCAAGATGCCATATGGCTGTGGAGAACAGAACATGGTTCTGTTTGCTCCTAATATCTATGTCCTGGACTATCTGAATGAAACAGAGCAGCTGACAGAGGAGATCAAGACCAAGGCCATTACCTATCTCAATAAGGGTGAGTACTGAGCAAGGGACTGAAGGTTGACAGTACTGTTTCAGTTGGCTTGTTCAATGAGGCTGAGTTATTTATCATTACTATTGCCTATTATCTCAGTACCATAATAGAAAACACTAGCATGGTTTACTTCATAGAAACTATCTACTCTCCAACTTCCAAGAACTCATTATGAAGCGAGAGCATACTTTAGATGTGGACAGAACAGTTTTCAACAGTTACAAGAGATGTCAAGCATTTTAATAATCTTTTTGGTTGCCATGGGTACTCAACCTGCCATATTGTTTCTCTAACTTTCCCTCACAGGTTACCAAAGACAATTAAACTACAAGCACCAGGATGGCTCCTACAGCACTTTTGGGGATAAACCTGGCAGGAGTCATGCCAATACCTGGTAAGGGGAAGCCAATGGCTTGAGGTCTTTACATGCAGTACCCTAGTTATGTCAATAACAACTATGTCAAGACATATATTATTGGAATTAGAATGAATTATATTAAATGGATGTACCAATATTGGAGAATTAACAAGCAGATAATCTGATATTCAGATATATGTTTGTTAAATGTGTTCCTAAGTCATCCTGGGAATATTACAGCAACATTTCATTTTCTAAATACAGTTCCCCTAGCCAAGAGTTTTAAAGTGATTTAGTGAGCATATCACATGACTTTTAGATAAGCCATACCAGCTTTAGTTTATATTATCTTTCTTGGATTGTACTTACCTTGAGAGAGATGAATTCATTTAGAGGGGAAAGAATGATGCAAAATCTTATTTTTACATTCCTAAGTAAAAGTGAATGTAAAGTTACTGCATAGAAGAATTGGACATGTGAGATACTATCATCTATACATAGCAAGAAACCTTCCAAGAGGAGGGTCAAGAACCATCCCATTCTGTTTTATCTTCTCAATGAGCCAAGAAAAACAAGTGTGTCAGAAATCTGTAGCTTCTTTATTATGGCTAAAGAAAATTCTAGGTCTATCATCCTTCTCCTGTAGACCAGAGTAGACCTGGAGGGTATCTCCAGTGCACCGATTCCAGTTAGATACTTCTCCAGTGTCAGAAAGGGACTCGGGAAGCATTTTCATGTGAAGAGGCTCTAAAGTCATTGTAACAGCAAATATACAATTATTCCCACTTCACTCAGGCTCACAGCCTTTGTACTGAAGAGTTTTGCTCAGGCTCGAAGATATATCTTCATCGATGAGTCACATATCACCCAAGCCCTCACCTGGCTCTCCCAGCAGCAGAAGGACAATGGCTGCTTCAGGAGCTCCGGGTCACTGCTCAACAATGCCATGAAGGTGAGTATTCCAGAGCTAATTTTTGGTTTATCCATTATGAGATCTGTGAGTACAGAGATTATAGGGTAGAAATTACTGACAGAGCTACAAAAGAACAATAAGACCTAGACATCACCAAGAAAGAGTGGATAGAGTTCATATTAATTGTGATGCATTGCCTGGGAGTGGATATTTAGAAATGAGAAATTCCACAACACAGCAGAATATGAATAGCTAGTTAATAGAATTCTTAGAACTACTCAGGTCGCTTCCTCTTGCCCATTCACAGGGAGGATTAGAAGATGAAGTCACTTTGTCTGCCTACATCACCATCGCTCTCCTGGAGATGTCTCTTCCTGTCACTGTAGGTACCACCTCCTTCTCTACCAAAAGATGATTCTGGGCGCAACAAAACTCTGGCTTGCTGCCTGAAACTTGAGCTTCCTAAACAGCATGTGTCTGCTGTCCTTCTATGCAGTGCAAATGCTTCTCAAATCCATTTTCTCCAGCAAAGAGGAAAGGTTTGCACCTTCCGAGGGAGACATCTATGCTGTTTCTCTCCTATAAACATCTCCACTCTCTCAAGGATCCTAAAGACATGGCTAAATCAGATTAGCAGTTAATAATACATTATATTTCTACTTTTGAGAATTTCATAAATGCATACAATCACACACAATCTTATCTACCCCTTTCTCTTTCCTCCCTCCAACTCCTCCCCGTGTCCTCTTCAACTCATCCCTTCCCAACTCATGCCTTCTTTTGAAAACATATAACCACAAAGTCCAGTTAGTGCAGCTAATATGTTCCTGGGTGTGGAATCACCCATGAGGCTCTGACCAGAGGCTGCACTCTTGAAAAATAATAATTCTCTCTTCCTCCAGAAACTACCAAATTCCATGAGAGCCAAAGTATAGGGTGGGATCTAGAAAGCACCTACCCCATCTATGCCAGAATTTTGGCTGGCTTGATCTTGTGTCTTGTGCAGATAGCCTCAGCTACTATAAGGTCATGAATGTGATAACCATGCCATATTCAGAAGAGAGCATTTCACAAGGCTCCTCCCTATCCTGTGGCTCTTACATTCTTTCTGACTCTTCTGTGATACTTCCTGGCCTTGGTTAGATGCTGCCTTTTCTATTTATAAGAATGAATTGGAAAACCCCCTTATCTCCAGGTCTACTCTGTCTGCTCACCTGAGAATGTCAGCACTGTTCTTCTCATAGCTGTCTCCGTTCTGTTCCCCGTTCACAGCATCCTGTTGTCCGAAATGCCCTCTTTTGCCTGGACACAGCCTGGAAGTCAATGAGGAGAGGAGTCAGTGGCAGCCATGTTTACACTAAAGCACTGTTGGCCTATGCATTTGCCCTTTCTGGTAACCAGGACATGAAGAAGGAGATACTAAAATCACTTGATGAGGAGGCGGTAAAAGAAGGTGAGAGCATCTGAGGTCATTCTCCTGCCAACATCCTGTGGACCATACTGCAGAATTTCCCTGCTCTGCCTTTTGTGATCTGACCCCTCTGATATCCACTATCCATCATTTAGATGTATCTATCTATTCCATATAAAATTTATTTTTAAATCTAAGAATTTAAAAGTGAAATCACACATCAAAAATACAAGAAGCATCAGGTATAGCAGCCAGAAGCTCAGCCTTGGAGATTTGCTCCATAATGAACTATTTGTGTGAAGCCAGGCAAGCTATCCAGTTACTAATGGTTCTGTTCCTTTCTCAGGAAACAGGGACACTGTTTGCCCTGTAGGGTTGTTCACTGAGTGAATAGTAAATGTGAAGACTTAGAGAAGTCTGTGGCACATGATGAATGTTATAAGAGCACTAGCTGTCAGACCTACTACTAGGATGTCACTTTCTAATCTATACCTGATACTTACTTGGTGACCTCATGAGAAAGTTCT
Source organism: Mus minutoides (assembly GCA_902729485.2). NCBI lineage: Eukaryota > Metazoa > Chordata > Mammalia > Rodentia > Muridae > Mus > Mus minutoides. Next base: position 39,273 of record LR751453.1, on the reverse strand, counting down.
GATGTTTTACCTCATTACACAAGTCAGTCGTGTTGATCAATCTTTTTATTTTCAGGTAGTATATTTTCATATATCACAGTTTATATGACAAGTTAAAGAGACAGAAAATACAATGCACATATCCAATGACATTGAACTTGTCTTTCTTCTTTGATAGTGCCATTAAATGTTCGTAATACACTGAGAAATATTTCAGATAATGTAAGAGGCATAAAGAATAATTAGAAAATTCCTGAGTCAATCATTCCCAGTGTAAGAAAATAAGTATACCCAATGCATTAAAAAAAAAAATCCCATGTTTCATTTACACCTCTAGAGATTAACATTATTTTAAATCCATTATCACAATTTCTACTTATATGTATATATGCAATATATACCTAGGTATTTCTTGCATATGTATCCATAAATGATAATTTTAATTTTATAAAGTGTCCAGCTTTACATATGCAGTATCATACCCATTGATATTTCAGTAGCTTGTTTTCCTTTTGATTTTTTAGGTGCAAGATTAGGCAAAGAAACCTCCCCAGCAGTAGTGCATTGATTTTCATTCTTCGTTTTCTATTTGTTAGACAAATTCTTGCTATGTAGCCTAAGCTAGCCTCAAAGTCACAATTCTCCCACCTCAGTACAATCCCAAGTACTGGGTTTGCAGATATGTGGCACTTATGTCAGACTTCTTGATTGCTGACACAGGAGGTCTGCAGTGGATGCACAGGTGCCCGTCCCTCTGGCACATGCCAGATTCTCCGAGTTAGACTCCTAGAAGTGTAAGGACTCACTGTAAACCAGATTTTCCCCCCTAAATATTGCCAAATTGCTCTCAAAGAAAAACTGGCTTTCCACGACAATCTTTGTCAGTTTCAGTACTTAACAGCCACGTCAGCTATTTTAAAGACAACTGTAATTTTTTTTCAATCTAATGAGTATAAACTTATCATTTCCTGTGCTTGGTGGTATTCACAAGAGCTTCCTAGGGAAGGGCTTTACAAGATATCTAAAGCATTCTGGTTAAGTTCTAGATCACGTCTGAAGCAGAGAATACCCACACCCTATGAGAGAACTTTCTCTCAGCACACAACTGTAGTAACTGTCTTCAGTCATAAGTGGTTAAGGGGCCTGCCACTCTACCAGCACTACCCAGTCTTGCCTGGATTGAAACGTCNGAGCTTCCTAGGGAAGGGCTTTACAAGATATCTAAAGCATTCTGGTTAAGTTCTAGATCACGTCTGAAGCAGAGAATACCCACACCCTATGAGAGAACTTTCTCTCAGCACACAACTGTAGTAACTGTCTTCAGTCATAAGTGGTTAAGGGGCCTGCCACTCTACCAGCACTACCCAGTCTTGCCTGGATTGAAACGTCGAATTCACATTTACACCAAAGGGACCGTTATCTCTTTGAGGTTTGAAGGATGACCTTTGAAGAGCAGACCTCGCTTTAGCTCTGTCTTGGATGCTTTCAAACAACTAAGTGCAAATATTTCATCACTCATGAGCATCCTTTTTCCACCTCCAGACAATTCTGTCCACTGGACCAGAGCTCAGAAACCCAGAGTGCCGGCGGATCTGTGGTACCAACCCCAGGCTCCCTCCGCTGAGGTAGAGATGACTGCGTATGTGCTCCTGGCTTATCTTACCACCGAGTCACCTCCAACCCGAGAGGACCTGACTGCTGCGATGCTCATTGTGAAGTGGCTCACAAAACAGCAGAATTCCCACGGTGGCTTCTCCTCCACCCAGGTCAGTGATTGGTTAAAACATTTTATCTTATTTTAGTTAGTGAAAAGAGTTGCCAACTAAAAACACAAATGAGAAAAAAAAAAACCAATGAAGGTGATTTGGAGGATTATTAATATACAGAGATAATAAAAAGAAATTGAAAGACAGCTTGAAAGAATTCTTAAACTGTGGCACCCCACCTCAGCCCTGAATTATCATGGTCCCCTCATTTCAACAACAAATCTATGTGCCTACAGTAGTACTAGGGTATCAGAAGAAGGAAGAAAAAAATAACCTACCGTTCTTCTTGAAGGCGAAGACTCTTTTTTTGAGCTGTTAATAGGGACCCTAACTCAACATTCTCTACTCACAGATGTGTCCATTTGTAGGCCTATGTTTAAACTAGATGCTTTTGATGGTCTCCAGACACCTCTTGGTACACAAAAATATGTTTACCAGGAACATAATGGGATGTCTTTACTCGCCCAATCTCTCAAGCTCAACTCTATAGTTATATGCCTAAACAATTCATCAGCACGTGCCCAGAAAGAGTCTTTATTTTCAGAGACAGTAGATGTAAGCATATGTCTTCTGTAAGTGAAAGGAGTGTATAGAGAAGTACAACCTTGTCTTTTTCTATTGTGTTAAAAATAAGATTTTTCCCACATCAAAAAAATGAATTTTTCATTTAAATTTTTAAAATTTATTTCTTAGAAATTTAATATTTAAATATTGTCTTGCAGCTCCATGTCAGTGGTTTTGAGAATATGCATAGCGAGGGGGAGGTGAGCATGGGTGGTATTTTGATGAACTGGGAGAGGCCAGTCAGAATAGCAGTATATCAGGGGGGTGTTTATAATAAGTCCCTTCACTTCCTTTGGAGAAAGCCTGACTCTGAGCACAGTTGTAAAAGGCCTTGGCTTCTAGTCAGCAGAGATTTGGCTGGGAAACCGCCAGTAGGACCACAATGGTCAAAGGGACATCCTAAGTAAATGCCTGATGCCAATTAAGTACTCCATTCCCACTTACATATAAAATATATGTACATCCCACATCGCAAACCTTTATAGAGGGGGAGATCGCAATCAATTTGATGATGTATTTGTATACAACCCAGAGCATATATGTGATACTATGATCCTGTTATCTACCTGAAGGTTATAATCAATCTTTAAAGTTTAAATATCTACGTGAGGAAAATAACAAAAACAGGGAACTAAAACCCTTGTGACCACTAACAGAACTTTGGAAAATAAGAGTTTTCATACCAATATGTCTTTTTCATTCCATAACAAAATATCTGAGAGTAAATCTACAAAGCAAGGAGACTGATTTAGCTTACGGGTTTTGAGACCCAGAGTCCAGAGAACATGTGAACGTGTGAAATAAGGCTCTGATGCAGGCTGCCTTTCCTGATGGCTTTCTCACCTTATAGTGGATAGCCGTGGAGGGAGCAGATGTGGAGACGTGATATCCTTTTTGAAAGCAGGAAGCCAGAGAGATCTGGGTAGGCGAGGGCTGCCCTTTTTATGACAACCTACTCACATGAACTATCTGGGATTCCCACGGGAACAGAATCCCTTCCAGGAACCACACTGTCAGTGACTTAAGGACTTCTGTCTTAGTTACTTTCCTGTTGCTGTGATAAGACACCACAACCAAGGCAACTTGTGGAAGGAAAGGATTGTTTGGCTTATGGCTCCAGAGGGTTAAGAGTCTGTCGTGGTGAGGAAGAGGAAGTGGAAGAGGAAGAGGAAGAAGAAGAGGTGGCACAAGGCAGATGTAGTGGCAGGAGCTAGACACTAAGAACTCATATTCTGAACATCAAGCATGGAGCAGAAAGCCAAATGGCAATAATGAAAGGGGTTTTTTTGTTGTTGTTTTTTTGGGTTTTTTGATCTTGAAACCCACCCCCAGTGGCGTACTTTCCCTCCAGCAAGGCCACACCATCTAAACTTTCCCACATAGTATCACCAACAGGGAAATGGACAAGTGTTCAAATATTTGAGGCTATGTGAGACATTTTCATCGACACCAGAACAGCCTCCTACTAGCTTTGATTCGCCATCCGAAAGCACCTCCATAGGGCCTAAGCATCAGACTTCCGGGCAACCAATCCCTGTGTGAGTTACCCCATTCCTCTTTCAGGACACGGTCGTGGCTCTCCACTCTTTGTCCAAATACGGAGCAGCTACTTTCACAAGAGCGAAGAAAGCTGCGCGCGTGACCATCCAGTCTTCAGGCACATTTTCTACAAAATTCCAAGTGAACAACGACAACCAGTTATTACTACAGAGAGTCACGTTGCCAACTGTGCCTGGGGATTACACCGCGAAGGTAGCTGGAGAAGGATGTGTCTACCTCCAGGTGAGACGTGGGCAGGTGGGTGGGGGGGCAGGCATCATTCTCCCTGTGAAAAGTCAGAACTCAGGCAAGCCAATAGACAAGCTCCAGAGAAAGAGATGAGGGAGTTGAGGGGAATCCCCAGGAAAAGAGTAAAACAGATGCCTGTCTTTAATGTGCCCCCAGACATCCTTGAAATACAGTGTTCTCCCGAGGGAGAAGGAGTTTCCATTTGCCTTGGTGGTGCAGACTCTCCCTGGGACTTGTGAGGATCTCAAAGCTCACACCAGCTTCCAGATTTCACTCAATATCAGGTAAGACCAATTTTCACCATCCGGGTAAACAGCTAGTCTTTTTACCTGGGGCTTATCACTAAACAAAGTTGTTGGGTAGCAAATATCTAGTGCGGCGCGCCTCCCTGCCTCCTCCGTCGAGCAGCAAGAAAGACACGCCACCACCGGGATCTTCTCAGTCAGCTTTATTCTGGAGCGCCTTGCTTGTAGTTCCCAGGGACCCAGAACAGCAGCAGAGCTGCTGCTTTTATACACTCCCAGGGAAGGGGCAGGGGTGTCATAGTGGTTGCTAATTGGTGCACCAAGCC
>LR751453.1:0-32854 GCA_902729485.2 Mus minutoides | reverse complement strand
GATAAATAAGTCTAGTCATGTATGGTATACTACGTTTGGAAAACAGCATGAATGTACATGCACAGGAATCAAGTGGCTACAGAACTCACAAACATGTACTCAGAAGGCCTTTGTGACTTGGCTTGCTGCTCTACACTGGTGGTAAACTGAGAGTAACAGGAAACCCAGAATAGGTTAGAGCCCTCGAGGACATGTCACCCGCCAAGCTACCTTAAGACACAGACCTGAGACCACAGGCTTGAATTCTGGTTCTAGATCCAGTTTTGGTGGATTTACTCAGTTCCATACAAATTCTAATACATGCCAATTTTTTTCAGGATCCTTGGAAAGTCTTATGCATACTTCATATAGTATACAATATACAGACACAGAAAAGGACTATTTACTAATTTGGGAAAACCTAACTCTTCCTTTCCTGAACCTTCAGTTACATTGGAAGCCGCTCTGACTCCAACATGGCAATTGCTGATGTGAAGATGGTGTCTGGCTTCATCCCCTTGAAACCAACAGTGAAAATGGTATGTTCACTTTAAGTCCAGGATGGCACATTAAGATGCTATGTTCATTATAAACCCAGGATGGTACATTAATATGGTATGTTCACTGAGCCCAGGATAGTCCATTTCATTTTATATCTTATTTATTAAAATACTATTCCATTAAGTCTTCAAGGTTAGGCCCTATCAAAATAAAGTGTGACTGTGCTTGTGTGTGTATCATTGTTTAGACATCATGGCTACTGAAGAAACTTGTAAACAGTTTTCTTTTTCTTTTCTTTTTTCTTTTCTTTTCTTTTCTTTTCTTTCTTTTCTCTTTTTTCTAAGTTAATTAAAATATAGTTACATCATTTTCCCCATTCCTTTCTTTCCTTTAACTCTCCCATGTTCCCTTCTTACTCACTCTCAAATTTATAGCTTCTTTTTTCTTAATTATCATTACACATGTGTATGTATATATACATATATATAAATATAAATATACACATAACTATAAAATACAACTTGATAAGTTCATTTCATATTGCTTGTATGTATATGATTCAGAGTTGACCATTCAGTGATGGATAACCCCTTTCTTCAGGTAAGTCAACTTTACATGTGTGTTCATATGACATACTAATAGTCTGCCCTTCATCCAAATTACCTTTAATTTCTACTTTTCATTTTTTATTTATAAGGGACCTTTGAAGAAATTCTACCCTCAGAATATTTTGATAATAAAATAATCTCTTTTTTTTTCCTGGATTCTTCAGGAGCTTCATCTATTCATTAACATTTGCGATGTCTCCATTTTCTTCAGCTTGAAAGATCTGTGCACGTGAGCCGGACAGAAGTCAGCAATGACCATGTCTTGATTTACTTGGATAAGGTGAGACTCCTGAGTGTCTTTGCGCAAAGCACATATGTAATCGTCCCTTAAGAACTAACTGGGAAGTGCATGTCTGTATTTGAGAGTTCTCACCTCTGTGCTAGAGACATAAGAATCTAATATCACAGTGGTTGTCCTCTCTTTGGAGATACTTCACCTGAGCCTGTGAATAGACATGCTCCAGTACACACCTGGGGTATGAATACTTCTAGGGGCCTGTAAGATGTTCTCCATAATGGTTTTCATTATATCAATTAGAGATGCTGAATAATGCAGGGAAGTGATTACTATGATTAGTCGGTCATTATATCATCGTCTTCCTCAACAGTATAAGAGGGGAATACCATGACTCTCAGCTGGCACTTGGGCCGTGTGATAGTAAAACAGCAGTCCATCCATGGACCAATAAGTGAAAAGATGGGTACAGTAGCAGACTTATTCAAGCATCTATTGATGGGAATCTCTGTTGACAAGGCAGCAGTGGTTCCCCTTTTATAGAATTCTTCGGGTCTGTATCAGTATTTTTACAAGATGAAAAGGCAAAACTGTACTAAACCTCTGAAATTTCAAAGAAGATATAATAGATAGTAAAACTGAAATTGTGTATATATTCCTCCCCATGAACATAGATAGCCATGTGCTGCCGTTGATTAAGGCAATAGTTCCCAACCTGTGTTCCCTTTGTGTGTGTGTGGGGGGGGGATCCATATCATATATCTTGGATATCAGATACTTATATTACAATCATAGCAGTAACAAAATTACAGTTAAGAAGCAATAAAATAACAAGGAACTATATTAGTGGGTCAAAGCATTAAGAAGGTTCCTAACCCTGGATTAAGGCATATGGACTTACCAAGTCATGTTAGTCATTTAAGAGGAAATTTTAGGCAGTTTCCTACTTACTCTGGGGGCTTTCTATACTGTGCTGTCAGCGGATAAAATCCTCACCCTGTAAAACCACAATTGATTTCAATGTAAAAAGAAAGGTTCCAGGAAGTCATTTAGCTCCTTTTGATTTCCAGGTGTCAAATCAGACGCTGACCTTGTCCTTCATGGTGCAGCAAGATATTCCAGTGAAAGACCTGAAGCCAGCCATAGTGAAAGTCTATGATTACTATGAGAAAGGTGAGCAAGAGCATCCCAAACAGGGGCGTTCACTTCCCGATGCAGAAACTCAGACCTAGGAATGTGCCAGGCTGCCAGGTGACTCTGGCTTCTCACCACTTCCTTTTGTCTCCTTCAGGGTTGACATCTGCCCCCTTTATCTCCTTGCTTCTGTGGAAGAAAGCACATTTTAACCCCATCAATCAGAAAAACAAAGTAGTTGCAGAGCTAACTTTTTGTCAGATAAGCCAGTCATAGGACGGGTATGAGGTTTAAGGATGTATAACAACCAACTGTCAGGAGTCTGGGGTGACATGTTCCTCACCATAGCTGGAAGGTTGACCAAGGCAACAAGCAGTGGATTAGAGAAATGATGTGGGCATTTCTGGTGCAAATGCAGATGCCCATGGTGACATCACTTGATACATTTGTTTCTGTTTTCTCACTTACTCAGATGAGTTTGCAGTTGCAAAATACAGCGCTCCCTGCAGTGCAGGTAAGCAGTTCACATTCTTGTTTTGTTTTTCTTTTTCGAGGCAGGGTTTCTCTGTATAGCCCTGGCTGTCCTGGAACTCACTCTGTAGACCAGGCTGGCCTTGAACTCAGAAATCTGCCTGCCTCTGCCTCTGCCTCCCGAGTGCTGGGATTAAAGGCGTGCGCCACAACTGCCTGGCAGTAATTCACATTCTTTTGACGGGTAACCAGAATTCCTCTAGCTTGTCTCCCAGATTTCCTCCTCCATAAAATTCTAGGTAGATATTCTTCTTAGGAATCATTTTGCTTTGACTGTGTATTATTGCGGAAGAGTGTATGCTTTGTAGAGGTGTGATGTCTCCTGAACCCTCAGCTAGTTTGCTGCACAGCTTTTTGGGTAATTAGCTGCAGTGGGTCTCAGCTCCTCCTGTATTCATTGGGTTGTCTTGGATACCATACTGTTCAGACTTAGAGGAAGAGATATCCTTTGCTCGTGGAAATCCAAGCCTATCTTAATTTTCTCTTCTTTTCACTACCACAGGTTATGGAAACGCCTGAGGACACTGAATAGGAAATGTTTCACTAGAGCTCTGTTCTTAGGACTTATCAAGAAAAACAGTGTTTTTTGTATTTCCAGAGATTTGATAAATAAACCATTCTTTCATATCTATCTATCTATCGCCATTGTCTTATTTACATTTTCATGCTTCCACATCTAGTACCCAATACAAAATGATAAAAATTAGGAATAGAAGGATACAGTGATATTAGTTTCAATGGGAACATATGGGATAGGGCAAAATGTATCGGATCATAGCTGAGAGAGTGTAAAGCATATTTGGTTATAGAGATGCTGTTCGCACCAGGACATTCCATATGACATCACATAGGCGACAGCCTGGCCTGTGACTTGCAGACCGGTTGCCAAGACAACAGGCACCATATCCCAGCATTCACTTGGCTCACCTCCCACCTTTACTTGTGTGACATCACTTTCCATATAAATAAGGAGAATGTCCCTTCCTCACTCTCTCTCCCCCTCTTCTCTCTCTGCCACTACCTTGTCTCTCCCTTCCAATAAAACCTCTTCCACATGGAACGTTTTGGCCTAGTGTGCTGTTGAGACATGACCTGCCATTCTAACACATCATTTAGTGCTTAGAGAAAACTCAGTAGGAATGCCAACAGCTGCTGCAGAGCCCCACAGTGGGAGGACCCTGGAAGAGGCAGTGACACCAGAGGCCAAGTGGGTCAGTGGCCTGTGGCAGCAGCTGCTGTAAGAGCCTCACCCCTCGCCTCTCTGCAGGACATATGAACTTCAACCACATGAGCTGTGCTATCCTGGTTCATCTTACAGGCCTGGCTTCCACGCTTCTATTTATCAGTTCGCTAAAATTCTCGCACAGACACCAGCATATTAATTGGTAGGGTCAGTTAGCTAGAGAGCCTCTAATTTCCCAGATAGGGCCTGGCCAGCTTTTTCTGGGGACTAAGGGCTTGGCATTTTACAGTCACGCCTCCAGCTAACATACGAGTTAAGGCATCGACTGTTTGAGTGAACTCCCCACCTCGAAAGTTGCTCTTGTCCCCCTGGGCTTTTGCAGCCACTTGAAATCCCTAGATCCATGATAGAGCACTTTCCACAGTAAGCCTGAGGCTTACTGGGTGGCCACTAGAAGCCCTCAGGACGACTTGGGCATCTAGCCTGTCTGATTTCTATTTTAGTTTCTGGGTAATATGATGTCTTCAAACATACTCCCAGGCACCCTACTGAGATGTCTCCTGGAAAATCTCAAATCATTGATGTTAATGTTTCCCTTGAAGGCATCCAAATTAATATACCTCTGCAATAAGGTCTGGATTCAATACCCGCTAGATAATGGCTCTGAATGGCCACTTAATGGTACCCTAGATCCAGTTATTTTAAGGGATCTTAATACATACTGTCAGAGAACTGGTAAATAGAAAGAGGTTATCTATACTAAAGCCTTTATCTATCTTCACTCCAATACTTACATGTGGTCTCCTTGTTCCCCAACCCAGCTTCTCTTAGCCACGAAACCTACACAACCTCTGCCAGATGACGCCAAAATGTTAGATCCAGCAAATGAACCACCTCCTTTCAGCCGCAGACCTGTTTCCGCACTGCTGGAAATCCAAACTGCTGCCTCAGTTTCTCCTCACCAAATACCCCAGAGCCTGCTACCTCTAACTCCCCTTCTTCTGTGGCAGCCACAGTCCCTCCAAACATTTTATATTGGCACCTACATTCACCCTGCCTATTACTCACTCTAAGGCCACAACAAAACCCCAAGTCCTTCCCCGACAAGGACACCTGACCCAGCAATGGTTCTTCCTCTAAGAGAAGTTTCTGGAGTAGACGACCTTGTCAGAGTACATGTTCCTTTCTAACTGAGTAAATTTTCTCAAATAGAAAAGAGGCTAGGTTCTTATACCTCTAACTCCTCCACCTTTATTAAAGAGTTTCAATATATCACTCAGTCTTATAGCTTGACTTCCCATGATATACATATGATACTTACTAACAACTTACTTCCTGAGGAATGTGGGCGAGTTTGGGAGCAAGCAGGAGTGCATGCAAACGAAATTCATCAAACAGATAGAACGTATCCAATTGGATCAGAGACAGTGCCTGAGCAGGATCCTCCCTCCATTAGATTATAATTCTGTAGGTGGTATCTTAACCAGAGACAGGTTTATTACATGCCTTTTGGTGGGCCTAAGAAAGGCAGCCTTAAAGCTGGTAAATTTTTAAAAACTCCAAGAGGTTGTCCAGGATAAGCAGGAAAATCCATCTCAAGTTTTAGAACGCCTCACAAAGGCTTTATTCCAGCATACCAATCTGGAACTTGAAAACCCAGAAGGTAAGCAAATTCTGATGATCTTTTCCCAGAGCTACCCCTACATAAGAGCTAAACTTAAAAAGCTGGAGAGAGGACCCCTAACTCCACAGGCAGAAGTCTTAGTACTGGCCTTCTCTTCATGGGAGAGATGAGAAAGTCTGCAAACAAAAATACCATATGCTGGCGAAGGCTGTCTGATCAGCCACAGCCACTACCCCAGACTCACGGTCTTCTAAGACTCAGAGACTATCAGGTACCTGCTACAAATGTGGTTGGCAAGGTCAATGCCCTAACCCCTGCAAGCCAAGGAGGCCATAACCGAGGTGTCATCAAGAGGGACATTGGGCTGTTGATTGCCCTCATGTTATACAGAACAGAGGGACATCACCCCCAGACAACCCTCCAACTGATCTCCTAGACTTTGCTATGGCCGGTTTGCAAGGCCCGAGCTCCGGACCCAACCACTGCCATCACTAGCAGGGAACCCCGGGTATATATCATGGTATGTGTGCTGCCCATCTCCTTCCTTTTGAACACTGGAGCCACTTACTTGGTACTGACAGAGTTTTGGGGACTCACTCCTCCTTCTTGCTTTCCTATTATTGGGGTAGGAGGACAGCCTTACTTCCCTCACCAGACCCCACCACTTAGTTGCATTTTTAGGGGTGTACTTTGCACCCATTCCTTTTTGGTAGTGCCAACATGTCCTGCCCCCTTATTGGGAAGGGATCTTCTAGCTAGGCTGGGAGCCTCTATTTCCTTTGCTCCCCTCATTCACCTAAACCCAAGCTTGCCAGCAGTTCCTCTGCTCCTCCTCTAGCCAGCCAACCTACTAACACTACCATGTTATTTCCTTTACCAGCTTCTCAGGTATATCCCCGAGTCTAGGACGTCCAGAACCCCTCTGTTGCTAAATACCATTCTCCTGTTGTTATCCAATTACTGGACTTTACCAGGTACATAACCCAAGCTCAATACCCTCTCTCTCTCCAGAGCCTCAGGGGACTTAAGCCTATGATTTCTGAACTCTTGAGAAAATAAATTCTTTTGCCCTACCTCTTCCCTCTTTAACACCCCTATACTAGCAATTAAGAAACCTCATGGTACCTATCGCTTAGTTCAAGACCTCAGGCACATTAATTCTGCAGTGGTACCTCTCCATCCTGTTGTGGCTAACCCTTACACACTTCTTTCCACTATCCCTATGGGGACTTCACAGTTCTCAGTCCTAGATCTCAAGGATACATTTTTCTCTATCCCTTTAGATGCCCAGTTACAGAACATCTTTGCCTTTACCTGGACAGATCCTGATACCCACTTTTCTACCTAACTAACCTGGACTGTTCTACCTCAGGGATTCCGGGACAGCCCACATGTTTTGGTCAGGCCCTGGCTTCTGACTTATTATCTCTGTCTCTCCCTAAATCTAAGATCATATTTTATGTACATGATTTTCTTCTCTGTAGCCCCTCTCTAGAAATTAGCCAAGCTGACACCTCTGCTCTTCTAAATTTCCTCTCCAGTTGAGGGTCTCACCTTCTAAAGTCCAACTGTCCACCCCTCAGGTCACTTATTTGGACTAAGAATTACCCCGACCCACAAGACTAGAAAGAATCTGATCCAGTCTCTAACTTTTCCTTCTACAAAAGAAGAGATTTTATCATTCCTAGGAATAGCCAGTTTTTTACGTTCATGGGTTCCTTCCTTTTCCCTCCTTTCTCATCCTTTTTATGAAGCAGCGTTTGGCCCCACCCACAAACTCTTCTTAAAGCTATTACCAAGCCTTTTCAAAGGCTCCAACAGGCTCTCCTTAAGGCCTCAGATTTACATCTCCCTGACCTGACTCGTCCTTTTTCCCTCTATGTAACTGAAAAAGAGGGATTTGCCCTTAGAGTCTTAGGTCAGCAACCTTCTTTTGTACCCATAGCATACTTGTCAAAAAAAAAAAAAAAAACTAGATCTAACCATCTAGGGATGTGCACCTTGTATCCATACCTTAGCAGGCACTGAACTAACTCCTTATTTGAGAGAACAAAAACAAAACAAAACAAAACAAAACAAAACAAACCCCTAACCTTTGGGTTGCCTATAACTGTCTTCTCTTCTCATAACTTGTCACAGCTCCTAACCTATAAAGGCTTACAGACTCTACCTCCCTCCAGGGTTCCTGCTCTTCAGATAGCTCTAATAGAAGACCCCACATTCACTTTCCAATCATGCCCACCTCTTAATATTTCCAATCTTCTCCCTTGACCAAATACTAACCACTCCCTAGCTCACTCCTGCACTGAAACTTTAGAGGAACTATAACCTCATCCCTCACACATACAGGAGGGCACATTGCCTCAGGCCATCTACACCTGGTATACAGTTGGCAGCTCCTTTTTATATGAAGGAGCCAGAAGAGCTGGCTATGCCATAGTACAAGACACTGAGGTGGCCCTTCCACCTCAGTCAGACACAGACCTTCCTGGAACTGACTGGCTCAGTAACAGACACAGGCTCTTCCAGCTCATATCACCAATCAACAGGCTCACCTAATGGCCCTCACCCATGCCTTTCAACTGGCACAGGGACAATCCCTCAACATCTACACAGACTTCAAATATGCTTTTCATATCCTCCTGTCCCACACTGCTATTTGGAAGGAACTGGGTTACTTACGACAAAAGGAGGATCAGTAACTAATGCAAACCAAATTATGGCCATGCTAAAGGCCTCCCATCTTCCCACAGCTATTGGGATTGTCCACTGCAGATCTCACCAGACGGATGACTCTCTTGTTTCCAGTGGAAACAACTGAGCTGATGAGGCAGTTAGAGCTGCAGCTCTTGGGGCCTTGACTTGTCTTAGCCTCTCCAGGACATTCTTACACTACAACCTACATCTCCACCTTCAACCCCTGACACCCACGAAACTCTGTCCTATCTTCACCAGATCTTTCATCCTAAAGCCAAGCATTGTCTTCTTTTGTTAAGACTCACCTATAGCTTACTCCTGAAAACGTATGCTTTTTAAGATCTATCACTGCTTCTAGAAAAATCTGTCAAATGTCTAACTCCAACTCAAGGTATTGTAGCACCCCTTTTCACACCCATCAGGCTAGAGGTTCCCTTCCTGGAACTGACTGGCAACTTGACTTTACCCACATGCCCACTGTCAGACATGCTAAGTACCTCCTGATCTTGGTGGGCACCTCCTTGGGGTGGGTAGAGGCATTTCCCACAACTAACAAAAGGGCTCAGACACTCTCTGATCTCCTCCGAGAGAGCATCCCCCAGTTTGGTGTCTCAGCCTCTTTCCAATCAAACAATGGTCCCGAATTTACTTCCCAAGTTTCTCAAATTCTATCTAAAGCCCTAGACATCCCCTGACATTTTCATGCTCCCTACCACCCTCAATCTTCAGGTAAGGTAGAAGTGCTCTTTAAAAACCACTCTTGTTAAGCTGTCACAAGAGCTTCACCTTGTTTGGGTGAAACTCCTACCTCTGCTCTTTTCAGGCTATGAGCTCTCCCCAAGCAACCTCTCCTCATCTAGCCCTTTGAACCCATATATGGGCATCCAGTTCTAACTCTTGGTCTTTCACCTAAGTCTCTCCCCTCCCAGACCATCTACTCACCCCATTACTTTGCCATCTTCGTCCTCTCCTATGGAACTTTGCTGACCACCACCTACCTCTGCCACACTGTCTCCTGTACACTGCCTGTTAGCATTGGAGACCGAGTCCTTTTATCTCCTCCAGATCATCAGCCCTCACCCCTCTCTCCCAAATGACAGGACCATTTTAAAGGAATCCTTGTGACCCTTACAGCTGCTAAACTCAATGGACTCTCTCATTGGGTCCATCTGTCTCACCTTAAACCTTTCATTCCTCCACCTAAAGATGGCCCTTCTTCATACGCATCGACCCTAACAGGACAGTGCACTGTTAAGTTCCAGAAGATGTCGAGACCACCCGTCTTGTCCCCTAGCCCAGAAAATGAGACTCCACTCTGACAGCTGAGCTCGACCTCACTGGTTTAGACATGGATTTCTTGTCTTCCCCTGCTGTTCATTTCCATCCAGGGTAGTCCTTATATCTGGAGATTCGAAGTCCAAGAAACCCCCACAGATAACAGTCTTTCCAAATAGGGTCAGGAAACTGCTCCATAGCTGGATGCCAGGAACCGATCCAAATTGTTATCATCCCTGTATCTGTTATCCCATCTAAATATTGTGATCTCTATACTTGCTTTCTCTTTGACCAGACAAAAGATTATTGTAGAAAATGGACAGAAGAATATGAGGGCTGCCCATATTGGTTTTTTCAGATACATATGCTAGGATCATGGACCAATCATCTCTTCAATCAGCACCGCAAGACACTCTTTTTATACATACAAAACCCATGGAATTCCAGGTGGGAAACCGGAGTTGTTGTATACATTACTGTAAAAATCAGCCCAGTTCCCCAGTAAGTACCATCCCTATCCAGACAAAATATGTCTCAATAGCCCAACCCCTAGATAAAGGAAAAGTAGGAGAGATAATCAAACACTCTCTGAGGTCCTTACCTCTTTGACATGTCCCCTCATAACTTGTTATTTTGCCTTTTACTTCAGACCTTGACCTCGGCCTACCAACTCTTTAATGTCACCAGGCTGAATGCTTTAAAGATGGCTGGTTATGTGTACCCCCTGGAACTAACTCACAATTGTCACTTACAGAGTCTCTGGTGATACTGCCAAGTAACCTCACCTCATCCTTTGTCAGCTTCCCTGAGTCCAATGTTGCCATGACTCCATTCCTTACCTCTCTCCCTCTCTTTGGCATGGCAAACTGTTTTAAGACCTCCAGGACTAGTTCTGTAGGAACACTGAGCTCCCTAGACTACAGTAAAACCATAGCCCCCAATATATATCATCTCTGCCACAATGTCCTACAGTCCAGAACATTCTCTGTGGCACTCAGGCATAACATCACCTACCAGGCAGCTGTTCAGAAGTTTGCACATTGGTACTCCTTTTCCCTGAACTGGGAGCAATCCAGGGAAACGAGCCCCTGCCAATCCTAGTTGTAGATATGATAGCTATTCATCATAAGAAGGCAGTTCAAGTTGTGCCACTTCTGGTCTCTACGGGAATAGCCATAGGTGCTGGTACTGGAATTGTAGGGATAACAACTTCTATGACTCAATATAATACATTCACTTCCCAGTTTAAAAGTGATCTTCAAGAAATGACTAAAACTGTTCTTAGTATGCACAAACAGATTGATTCTTTGGCAGCTGTGGCGTTTCAAAACTGATGGGGGATAGATGTCCTGACAGCTAAATAAGGTTGCCTGTTCCTCCAAGAAGAATGCTGTTTCTATGTCAGCCAATCTGGGATAGTGAGAAATAAAATCCAGAAGCTACAGTCAGACATCAAGAACTTCAGAGACCATAAGACCTCCAGTTATGAGATTTTTGAAAATCCTATACGGAAGTGGATACTCCCTTTCATAACAGATTTCCTAGTCATCTTCCTGGCATTATTCGCTCCTTGCCTCATTAATCTTGTTTCTACATTTCTTCAATGACAAATACAACAAATTTCTAACCAAACTATTAATCAGCTCCTGTTACAGGATTACCAGCCGCTGTCCACAGAGGGACCTGATGTGAACATTTATCAAGTGGATGCTGATAGTGAAAGCCAACTACACCCCAAAATTGATGATGCCCCTAGACAGCAGGAAGCAGCTTAAGAGACACAATGCCCACATTCACTTTTTACCATTGTCTTTCTCCTCCCTTTCCTTCCCTTCTCTTTATAATAACAAGAAGGGAGGTATGTTGGCATCAGGATATTCCAAACCTATGACAATCACATAAGTGACAGCTTGGCCTGTAACCTGCAGACCGGTTGCCAAGACAACAGGCACTATATCCCAGCATTCACTTGGCTCACCTCCCACCTTTACTTGTGTTACATCACTTTCCATATAAATAAGGAGAACGTCCCTTCCTCACTCTCTCTCCCCCTCTTCTCTCTCTGCCACTACCTTGTCTCTCCCTTCCAATAAAACCTCTTCCACATGGAACTGTTTTGGCCTAGTGTGCTGTTGAGACGAGACCCACCATTCTAACACATCAGATGCCCTAAGAAAGAGCCAAAGGTCCAAACTTTGTCTTGTAACTCCTTCCATGGGTATTTTGTTCCCTATTCTAAGGAGGAATGAAGCTAAGACGAAAGGATGGACCATCCAGAGACCAACCTTCCCAGGGATCCATCCCATAATCAGCCACCAAACCCAGACACTATTTCATATGCCAGCAAGATTTTGCTGAAAGGACCCTGATTTAGCTGTTTCATATGAAGCTATGCCAGTGCCTGGCAAATATAGAAGTGGATTCTCACAGTCATCTATAGGATGGAACACAGGGCACCCAATGGAGGAGCTAGAGAATGTACCCAAGGAGCTAAAGGGGTTTGCAATCCTATAGGAGGAACAACAATATGAATTAACTAGTGCCTCCAGAGTTCGTGTCTCTAGCTGCATATGTAGCTGAAGATGGCCTAGTCCGCCAACATTGGGAAGAGAGGCCCCTAAGTCTTGCAAACTTTATATGCCCCAGTACATGGTAACACCAGGGCCAAGAAGTGGGAGTGGGTGAGTAGGGGAGCAGGGCATGGGGGGTATAGTGAACTTTCGGGATAGCATTTGAAATGTAAATAAAGAAAATATCTTATTTTAAAAAAAATAAAGATCCAAAGGGTGAAGGTTGATGAGCTAATAAAAGGCTGACTTGACCAGAAATACAAAGTTGGTTATGTTGATATTAGAAAACAGCCTTACCACTTGGGATTTACATGTTTCATTCAAAGATAAAATCTCCCAAGGAGTAGTAAGAGTCACCCACCCTATCTAGAGCAGAGCCTCATAAGCCCCTCCCCCATCCACACTGAAATGTTGCCTAGCTTGACCTTTTGAAGTTCTTGTATAGATAACCACAACCACTGTGAGTTCATGCGTGCAGTGTGCCTGTCTTGCCCAGAAGACAGTATTTCTCGGTTGGCGCCTGGCTCTTACACTCTCTCTTCCATGATGTTTCCCAAGCCTTGGATGTAGGAAGTCCATATTGATGATCTGCTTTGGGGCTAAGCACTGGACTGTCATTTATTATCTATACATTGCCCACTCATGAGTATCTTGCAATAACCACATCTTACCTGGAAGATCAATATTATAGGAAGCCTGATCCATAACTGGGTAATACTCTTGATCACTTTCTCCTGCAGGGACCTACATAGCTTTCTGGAACTCTGACGGGTAAGTAACCCTGAGTCAGGGTGCTGCCCTGTGGGCAGTCAGTTCATTCTGGGAGAACGGGGAAGCATGATATCCACCTGCACACAAGGAGAGCACATTGCCTTCTGATGATTATTTACAAACTCACTCTGTGAGACACAGTTAGGAAAACAAACCCCGGTAAAGAGGAGAGATTTATAGGGATGGGGGCCATTTTGGGTGGAAAGGAATTGAGAGGCCAAAATACAGAGCACACAAATTGTGAAAGAATAAAAATGACTAGTTAAAGAAAAAGGAAAATGATATACAAAAAAGTCACTACTGAAGGGTCACTCACTATGAACACAGAATAAGAGTCAAATAGTAATCACCACTTAAATTCTAATCCTATCAGAAAGAACAAGAACACTTATATGAGATGGTATGAATTAAGACAATGTGTACATGATTGAAAAGGAAAAGAGATGAAGGACAATTATTGAATTGATAAGAAAATATAGGACAGAGAAGTAAATAGAAGCTAGGGACACATGTGGTGAGACAATTTGTATAAAGATACAATAAAAAGAGAGATAAGAAATACAATCAAAAACTATAAAAAGAGTCCCAGGCCTTAAGAAGCATTAACTCCTAGTGTCCTTCCAACCTCCTGCCATGGTTGGTTAAATCACCTGTGTTCCATTATTTTCTGTCTATCTATCTATCTATCTATCTATCTATCTATCTATCTATCTATCTATCTATCTATCTATTAATTGGGTTGCAAGATTGTGAGTTCTCGCATAGCTTTCAAACATTATTTTGATTAACTCTGACATTTATAACACACTGGTAGAAGTTACAATTTTAACCTAAAATGCCTCTCAAATTCCATGATTTCACACGCTCAAGGTTCAGTCACCAGCCAGTGATGCCAGTGAGAGGAGGTAGAACTTCTGGGGCATCAGACCTAATGGAGGAAAGTGATGGAGGGAAGTGATGGATTGAAGCTGTTATGCCCAAGTCAAAGGGATCCAATAACTACCCAAGAGCCAATTTTGATGCAAACACATAAGGGTCTTTATTATGAGCTCAAGCAAGGTTTCTTACTATCCCCCATCGCATCAGGTCAGAGTAAGAGCCCTGAATCTAGGGGTACAGGGTATTTATTGTAGTTGCAGCAAGCTTGGGGAATTTCCATACTGGTCAGCAATTTAATATTTTTAAAACTGCATTTCTGGCATAATCTGCAGGAACTAAAAATGGGGCCACAATCGCCAGGCAAACAGGATGGCCAAGTTGCCTATTCTCTGCAGGATGTCTTCAGTTACCTCTATGTACCTTGATCCAGCTATTGTAGCCTGACTGGCTGTTGCCAGGAGAGTGTGGGGGGTGGGTGGGGGGGTGATGGAGTGGCAGCTGTCATAGGATGTTTGCTCAGGTGGACTTTGTGATTTTCTTCCTGGAATTGGAGTTTAACCCAATTCCACAAAATAGAATTTCTTCAAAAACCAAGTTGGTTAGGCTTTACAAAGCTAGGATATTGAACAGGATATTGGAAACCCTCCCTCAGCCCTCCTACAATCCACAAACTCTCCCATCAAAAGCTGCAATCACGTTTCTAAGCCTCATTACAAAACCCAAAGCAACCAAACCTTGTAAGCTGTTTCATAATGAATTATTTCTCCACAAGTTAAATGAGCCAACTCAAGCCATATTAAAACATATAAAGGCAAGTTCATTGCCATGAGGAGGAAGAAAGCGGGGGGGGGGGGGGGGAGAAAGAGAGAAAGATGGAAAGAGCATGCACGGGGAGGGGGGTCAAGGAGAGAATGAAGACTAAAATGTCTAGATTATATAGGGAGGATCCTCTGGGGGAAGGGCAGCCCAGATCCTGGGCTGGAAAGTTCAGGGTTGGAGGCAGGGTATACAAGGTCTACTTTGGTATATAAAATATGCACCTCAACCTCTTGTCCCAGGGTCTGAGACCAAACATCTCTCAGGTATTTTGTTATAGAAACTAAATGCTAACTAGCACAGTAGGCCCTACAGTCACCTCACATCCAAACCACACCCGTAATTTTACACATGAAGCACATTCTCACACATTCTTTGCTTTCAGTCAGCAAACACACCACAATCTACAAAAATGAAGCAGACATTTGCTGGGTGATACACACTTCTCTCCTCCCTTTCCATCTGGAGCATCTGATTCACCAGATGGTTGCCATCATTTTCCTCTAATTATAAAATAGATTCTTTATCTTCTCAGCCTTCCAAACGCTTTATCCATTGAAGTTTTCATACAGCCTATGGATCTTTATCAGGTTCATTTTTTTTCTGCCAATTAATGAATTAAAAGGTAGGAAAAACCTAGAGCATAACAGATAACAGGGAGCTGCAGAGAAATCTTAAACACCCCAGACAGCAGCAGACAGAACCAGCAGTTGAAGAAAGTCATTCATTGGGCATGGGGAAACACACATATAAGCAGACACACAGAGAAAAATATGCTACCAAGGACTTTAAAGTCTCTGAAGCATCTTCCTGCCCTAATTTAGGATTTGTTTGTTTGTTTGAAGAAAAGTAGGAAGGTTGATTGGTTCACAATGGTTGTGCCACATGACCTGATCTGATCCACCTTGAGCTTTGGATCCAGTCCATTAGCAGGGGGTGCTGCTGGTGGGAGACAAAATTCCACAAGACCTTTGTTTTATGCTGCCAGGCTTCTGTCTCAGATCAGGAGGGTAAATGTCCTAGTCACTGTTCTATAGCTATGAAGAGACACCAGGACCAGTATCTTAGTTAGGGTTACATTGTTGTGAAGAGACACCATGACCATAGCAAATCTTATAAAGGACAACATTTATAAAGGGCTTGCTCTCAGCTTCAGAGGCTCGGTCCATTATCATTGTGAAGGGAAGTATGACAGTGTCTAGGCGGGCATGGTGCAGGAGGAGCTGAGAGTTCTACATCTTTATCTAAAGGTCGCTAAGAGAAGACTGGCACCCATGTGGTTCAGAGAAGGGTCTCATTGCCAGTCCCCACAGTAACACACTTCCTCCAACAAGGCCACACCTACTGCAACAGGGCCACATCTCCAAATAGGGTTACTCTCTGAGCCAAGCATATACAAACCAACACAATCAGGCAACTCTTACAAAAGAAACCGCTTAATTGGGGCTTGTTTAAACTTTCAGATTAAGTTCTTTACAATCCTGGCAAGGACCATGGCAGCTTATAGACAGACATGATGGTAGAATAGCTGAGAGCTACATCATGATCCACTGGGAAGTGGGGCACACAGAGAGGAGGGAGGGAGGGGGGAAGAGAGAGGGGGGAGGAAAAGAGGTATAGAGGAACAGAGAGAGAGAGGACCCAAGCTGCCTGGATCCAGCCTCTGCCCACGGTTCTGAAGTGCAAACACAGTCCAAACTTCCTGAGTGCATCCAGTACAGCTGCAAAGGAAGCCAAGCACACACTGATAGCAGCTCTCTGGAAGGTTCTGTGTCAAACAAACCAGAGTTTATACGTTTTGCTGATTTGATTGCTTTTGAGGCTTTACAGATTTTAACAGAGAAATGTCTACTTTTTCTTTGTTCCAGAAACATGTGTTATGCTGAAGGAGAGAATGTTTGTGTGATACTCACACATTCCTCCATTGATTTGCTCATTCATCTGTGACTGGCCGTCAGCATCCTTAATGCACTATATCCTGCAGGAACATCGTACCATCCCACTATACATGTCTCCATATATGCAGCCGCCTATCACTCTTGTGTAAGTCTCAAGTGAGCAGCAAGATAAAGCCTGTGTTTTCTATATGAATATTTAAAGGGATATTGTAAGAAATCATTCCTGGGTATTGAGAAGACACAACTGACATCCACTTTTCATTTAACCTATTGTCTGCAGGCAGTCAGGCTGTGGCTAACTGAGAAGATCCCAAGGTGATTTCCCTCTGCCTCAAATGTCTCGGGGCTTTGCCCTATGCTTCTCTTCCTGTTCACTCCAATGAGAGCTTGATTAAATAGAGAGGTAAAATAGTGGTTTATTGAAGAGCCCGGTTATTATGTGGTAGGCATGGCTTCAAACTCTAGATTCCCCCTTTTTAAAGTATACCCTAGTCTGAATCATTAGCTTTCAGATGGGTGCAAGAGGAGAGAGAGAATGGCCATGGAGTCTTGCCAATGTCTCCAAGTGCTTTCTGTGCTCAAAACAGTTCTACCTGATTATGTTCAGAAGGCAGCCTTAGAAACACACTACAAGCCTGCTGAAATGGTGCTTCCCATGAGGAAGGAGTATGGAGGGTGTACACTGGACTTTCCAGGATCTTGTGGAGTGAATTGGACAGGGACACATGGGTAGCTGAAAGAAGCAGGAAGATTCTATCAAGAAAGGGGCTTGCAAGCAAAAAGTGGGTCATGGTTGTGAGAAAAGCTTAGAAGGCCAGGGGCTCAGATGTGGCTCAATTGGCGTTATAGTTACTTTTTAAGGTCTGTGTCCAGACACCATGATGGAGGCAACTTATAGAAGAAAAAGTTTATTGGTACTTACAGTTCCAGAGGGTAGGTCCTTCACCACCGAGACAGGGAGCATGGCAGCGTGAGGGTACCTTAAGTGACAGATACTAGACTTTTAGATTGTTGTTTATCTTTTGGCAATCCATCTACTTACGAGGTCAGGGTCCAGCCTTCCCTGAGCCCAGAAAGTCATTCTGGGATTGATGTCCAACTTTGGACCTAACTGTAAGATGGGTGGTTTTTGGCAAGTCTGATGACCCAAGTTAAATCTCTGGGATCCATATTACTGGCAGCACAAAGATTCTTGCATCCAAAAATCACTAGGGAAACCAGAAAAGCTATTCATGCATGAGTGTTCCCTCAAAGGAAGAAATACTTGTTTTCTACTCAGAAGCCTAGAAGTGGATGTTATTAATGACACGGTGACCTTTGCTATCTACAGAGACAGACCTCAACTAAATCCCTAGAATGTTTATCCTTGACTCTACCTCTCTTAACCTTAATCTTTAGTTCTCAGTTAATAGAACCCATCTTTAGGGAGAAGTACTTGATAATCTGCTGACCTCTCTTCTATTGCAGTGAGAGACCATACAAGACTCTAGGCCTTGAGCTATAGAACCCACCTTCACGGTCACATGTATCTTGTAAAGAAGTTTCTATGTAGTCACATTGTACGCTTTATTGTGCCTTTGGAATTGGAATGATTATTGTCTGGAATCCTAGGATGGGAATGATTGTTGCCTGGAAACTTGGCTCCAAATGGTACAGTGTTTAAATATGCTGGCAGTAAACCTCCTGGCATCAGACTCCTGGAGTTTGATCTGGCCTAATGAAGTAAAGATGAACCAAGTTTTCATTCTAACCTCTTGGCCACAGTTCATTTCCCTGCCTGCCATAACACTTGCAGGGACCCTTCTAAAACATAAAGAGAGAAAACTGACTCCTGCAAACTTTCCTCTGACATCTCTCTCTCTCTCTCTCTCTCTCTCTATATATATATATATATATATATATATATATATATATATATATATATATATATCTGTCTCTGTGTGTATGTATGTATATGTGTGTATATATATATATATACACACACATGTGTGTATATATACATATACATATACATATACATATACATATACATATACATATACATATACATATACCATAGTGTGATTTCACAAGTAAATGTAAAACACAAACTCAAATCAAAAGGGAAGAAAGCCACATTTGGTCAAGGCTGCATGTTCCACATGAAATAGCTCTTGGCATACCACTGTGGCTCAGCTGTAGTCAGGAACATCCTTTCTGCTATGTCTCTCACTAGAACATGCATTAAGTATTATTCCCTGGTGAGAAGCAAGGGGAGGTGGGGAGAAGTGCCCTGTGTAGCCTGTATAAATCTCAGGAGTCACATCATTAAGCATAAATCTAGGTGGTTTTATAAAGGGAATTTGCAAAGTAAATTTACTGATCATTTTCCTAAAGAATGACCCAAAAAGACACAGCCTGGGTGGACCTGACTCTATCACTTGGAAATCCCATTAATTAAATGAAAGTTTGGATTTTTCTGATTCAAAACAATGAAATCTGAAGCTGCCCTTTCCTTTTGCATTCTCCTCAAACTTTTGTGTGGCCATGTTAAGTTCATGCCTGTTGCTGACAGTCCCTCCCTAACTTCTTTGCTGCTTAGCTCAACCTCATAGGCACAGAAATTAATGCCTGTAACAAGTGTGATTGATTGTTCAGCACATTTGGGTCCATTTTATCTTGTCTGTGTCCACAAATGAACATAGAGCATACATTGTTTCTTTATGTAGAGAAGGCATGCATGAATTTACTCTCTGTTTCCTGACTATGGATGTCATTTGACCCATCCTAAATTTCTAAAAGATGAGCTCCTGGAAACTCTGATTCCTGCTGTCCTCCCCAAACTTGTAAAACTGCTGAGGTAATTAACCACTTGCTTTGTATTTTTAACCCACATATTGCTGTGTACCAGGAAGTGAGACAACTGCTCTAACAGTGGCACAAGGGGAGAGAGACAGATCCTCACAGCTTAGAGGAATAAGCAGCTTCTCATCTCTCACAAACGAGATACCTGCCTTTAAAAATCTTTCTTCTAACTAGTTCTACATAACACACCTTCTATTTGGCTTTAAGTGTGTTGGCCTGCTAGCAGTAACTAATAAATTAATTTAATGGTAATTTGAATTAAATCTGTGGTCTTCTTCTCCATAGATTTGGTCTCCGTAACAGGTGTGTCTAGAAATCTGTGCTTTACCTTCACAGCCTCATGCAGTGTTCTCTCTGAGCCTCCTCGCAGGGCCACCCCTTACACACGCCTAGGCGTAGAGGCTTTTCTTAGCTGCAGCAGAAGATTCTACAAACCCTTTCCTGTATCCTTGATTCTAAAGGCAAAGCCATGTACTGATGCTGCCAAATCATGCTGCTTAATAGAGCTGGAACATGACCCCCCTTTTAAATTACAGATTTATCAGCTTTCTGTTCCTGAAGCTTTCCTTTACTGCTTAAGCTTGTCTACATCACCTTTCACAAGTTGGAAGCTTTGCTTGGTGGGGTCTTGCCCTGAAGTCACTATCCCATTTAGCATTGGGAACTTCTTGACACTTTTTAATCTCCTTGAACACTGGACTTAGCTCCATTACATTTACTATTTCCTTTTTTCCCTCAAACTCTACATTTTGTATTTCTCCCCACCCTACTTGCCTCTCTTTATCATATATCTACATGAGAGTATCAGCTAGTAACGATGTGGTAGTCAGTATTAGGCTCTCTTGAAATCTCCTCAGCCAGGGCCATTAATCCCAAAATCTTAAATTCATCCTCAAGCAGATTTTTAGGACAAGGGCAAAAGGCAGCCACATTCTTCACTAAAGTATCACAAGAACAGCCTCTGGGGCTCTTACTAATATTACCATTCTGAAGCTTCTTGAGCTGGGCCACCATAGGTCAAATCACCCTCAGCACTCTCTCCTTTGTTCTTCTAGGATGGCCCAGTTGGCCCTACTTAAAGCATCTGACTGGTTTTCTAGTCCATAGTCCCTAAATCTTCCATATCTCTCCAACAAACAGCATTGTCAGGCTTGTAACTGATATCCCAGTCTCTGGTACCAATTTCTGTCTTAGTCAATGTTCATTCACTGTGAGGAGGTACCATGATTAAGACAACTCTTATAAAAGAAGGCTTTTGACTAGGGGCTTTCTTATAGTTTCAGAGGCTTAGCCCTTTATTTTTTTTTTCACAGTTAATTTTTTATTAAAATTAACTCTAAAACAACTCAAAGAATTCCAGGCCAGACTGGTTAAATAGGCCAAGCTTAAATAAAACACTTTCCTTTTACATGCAGTTTTCACAACATGAACTTCTTATTGGTTTCAAAGAAATGTATTTTAATATCAATACTTTTTAACATAGAGTGTGAACATTCATATTATTTGATGAGACAATTTACTGAAAATGTTTAAATACATACAAACATTGATTTCAACAGCAAAATTATTTTTGTTATAATGATGAAAATACATCAAAATATAATAATATTGGCTGATACTTTACAAGCAAATGATACTGAACTCTGTTTATACAGTAGGCTGTGGTAATAAATAATATTGTCAGTTTTATCAATTGGCTACAAAAAGCCTAGCATTCGTTTAATTGATATAAATTGTTTTATTTGGCATAGTTTCAACATGTGGTGGTCATTTAACTTTAAAAATATGCAAAGAAAAATATTAAAGTGAATTAAGAAGACTTGTTCTGCTTGACTACAAATACATGTCACATGCATATTACATAGACAGATATTTTAATAGAGAAACTAACATTTCAAAAATTGTGAATGTGAAAATCATGGAGGAAAACATTACATCTAAATTTGTACTCATTTTCCAGCTCTAGGACTAGCTCAATATAAACCCTAACAACATAAGCAGCATGACAGAAAGCCAGTCACTGAGCACTGCTCTACAGTTAAGGAAGTATTTCTACTGGTCCAAGATATCTAGAACCTCATGACTACTCTTTACTCAATTAAACAGCCAGCAGATATGCTTCACCTGTGGTGAGAACAGAATTAAAACCTGAATCTGCAACATTTTCTTCCTTGGTTTGCTTTAAAGATCCTATTAATATTATTTTTAAAAAAGAAAATAAAAAGTTCTTTTCAAGACAATTTCAATGGTGAGATCTTCTACACATTAAAGAGGAAATAACATCAACTTTCTATTATCTCTTTTAGAAAACAGATGCATGGGTAATGCTTTCTAATTCATGCCATTATTTTAACATTGCCATGATATAAAAATTAGGTAAATAAGTAATATGGAAGAAAAATTAATCCATGGAATGAACACAGATGATGTTTGAATCATCAACAAAATATGAGCAAACCAAATCCAACAACATAAGGCTTATTCATCAAGATCAGGATAGATTTGTTAAGGGTGAGAAAGCTTCTTTTATCTGTTTATAACAAATCCTCTTGTTCAAAAGACATGGCTTGGCAGTAAAGAGCAGGATTTGTCTTTTCAGAGGACGATGGCATATATCTTAGAGTTTTATTGCTGTGAAGAGACACCATGACCAATGCAACTCTTATCAAGGCAAACATTTAATTTGGGCTGACTTAGGGTTTCAGAGGTGTAAGTCCATTATCATCTATGTGGGAAGCATGGCAGCATGCAAGAAGACATTGTGCTCGTGGAGCCAGGAGTTCTACATCTTCAACTGGAGGCAGGCAGAAGACTGCCACACTGAGCAGAGCTTGAGTTCCTATCNCATGACCAATGCAACTCTTATCAAGGCAAACATTTAATTTGGGCTGACTTAGGGTTTCAGAGGTGTAAGTCCATTATCATCTATGTGGGAAGCATGGCAGCATGCAAGAAGACATTGTGCTCGTGGAGCCAGGAGTTCTACATCTTCAACTGGAGGCAGGCAGAAGACTGCCACACTGAGCAGAGCTTGAGTTCCTATCGACCTCAAATCCCACTCTACAGTGACTCACTCCAACAAGGTCACACCTACTCCACAAGGTCACACCTACTCCAACAAGGCCACATCTCCTAATAGTGCCACTCCCCATCGGCCAAGCATTCAAATACATGAGTCTATGGAACCTATACCTATTCAAACTACCACAGTATGGTTCCCAGTTTCTATACACAGCCACTTTAACTACAGAGGATCTGATGCCCTCTCCTGAGTTCCATAAGCACTGCACACACAGACACAGACACACAGACACACAGACACACACACACACACACACACACACACACACACACACACCAAAATATGCATAAATATGGACAAAATAAGGGACTTGTAATGGCTCAGAGTTAAGAGCACTTATGACTCTTGCAAAGACATGGGTTCAGTCCCAGAACCCATGTGGTCACTCACAATCATCTATAATTCCAATTCCTCAGAGGCCACAAAGCATGCATATAGTACAAATTTGTAATTCAGAGTGCGCGCGCGCACACACACACACACACACACACACACACACACACACAAAATAAAAATCAACAAATCTTTGAAAAGATAAAGTGAAACAAAGTAAATCTAAAGTCAATTCATTTATTCAACTATATAGATGGAATAAAAAGAAGTTGGTTATAAGAAATGGTGCAGAATTTTTTTTGAAAAAACCTGAATGTCAGTTTGTTGCACAAACTCTCAACAAGCTAGAACTAGACGTTCACAACATGACAAATATCCTAAAGCACAATCATATTTAGGGTGAGAAACTAGGAACTTTCTCTGAAAGACTAAGAACAGACCAACATCTCTTTCTGCAAACATACTCAATCTCCCATTAGAAGACTTAGGTAGGAAGTAAGGGAGGAAGAGAAGAGAAGGCATGCACCTTGGGAAAGAGAAGCGTTCTCCTCAGATGGTAGCTCATGTGTGTTGACATTCTAGTGGATTTAACAGAGATGTTTATCGAGTAGTTAAGCAGTCGAATAAGGTTGTGAAATTTATGGCCAATATTTTAAAATATTTGTTCATATATACAATGAATATCTGAAATGAATTTTTATTTTAAAAATATTATATTTTATGGACTAAATTACTATATTCCAAAAATCAGAAAAATATGGTACAATAGTGTCTTAGTGAGGGTTTCTATTCCTGCACAAACATCATGACCAAGAAGCAAGTTGGGGAGGAAAGGGTTTATTCGGCTTACATTTCCATACTGCTATTCATCAAAGGAAGTCAGGACTGGAACTCAAGCAGGAGCTGATGCAGAAGCCATGGAGGGATGTTCTTTACTGGCTTGCTTTCCCTGGCTTGCTCAGCCTGCTCTCTTATAGAACCCAAGACTGCCAGCCCAGAGATGGTCCCACCCCCAAGGGGCCCTTGATCACTAATTGAGAAAATACCCCACAGCTAGATCTCATGGAGGCATTTCCCCAACTGAAGCTCCTTTCTCTGTGGTAACTCCAGCTGTGTCAAGTTGACACAAACCTAGCCAGTACAAATAGGTAAGGTGTTATGTACAGCAAATATAAAATTATTGTGACTGAAGTGAAGAAAAGTCTAAATAAATAGAAAGATAATAAATACTGAAAGCTAGATTTAACTGAGGCATTTGGATCGATCATAAGGGCTGAGCCTCTATGAATGGATCAATGCTGGGAAAAGTTCAGTCTTGGATGTAATGATGTCTAGATGTAATGTTGTCTTAAGCAATTAGCTCAAATCCTGGGTTCCTCTGAAAGACCATTTGGAGATAGAGGGTAGCAAGCAGCTACCTACCAGGGCTCAGCTCTTGAGTGTGGAAGGTGCTCCTAGGCAGTTACACCTAAAGAGAGGGCATGTTGGGAGAATACTATGTCCTGAACAGAAAAGAGCACTTGTGTCTTTCCACATTGTTGTTACTTAATAACAATTAAGTTATTATTACTTAATAACAAATTATTAACATTATTATTACTTAATAACAAATTCACAAGGTGTGGAGGTGTCAAAAGCAGGAAATGGCCAGACATTCCTACTTTCTTTGTCAACTTCTGCTGAGGTGAACAGCTTTGGCTAATCACACAATTTTAGTTAGGAATATAAGCACTCAATCACATATTACACAGTAAATCTATATCTTCCTTCCTTCCTTCCTTCCTTCCTTCCTTCCTTCCTTCCTTCCTTCCTTCCTTTCTTCCTTCCTTCCTCCATTCCTTTCTTTCATCCCTTCTTTCTTTATCTTTCTTCCTTTCTTTCTTTCCTTCATCTCTCTTTCTCTTTCTGACTTTCTTTCTTTCTTTCTTTCTTTCTTTCTTTCTTTCTTTCTTTCTCTCTTTCTTTCTTCTTATCACTTCTGCTTCCTTGCTTGCTAGCTGTCCATATGTTTTATAATTACTTTAAGGGCATAAGAGGCCACAGATGCCTTGAGGTTTCAGAAGCAGGATAACAGAAATTCGAACAAGTCTGCAGTGATAACAGAAGAAACAGAAGCCACACCCTCCCACCCTCCGTCTCTGGGTAGGTTGGTCTTGACTTCACAATTGCCAATAAAAGAAGAAATTTATTTCCACAGTTTAATAATAACCCGAACCGAGGCATTTGTTGAAGGGCAGGGACAGCATGACTCCAACTTCCATGGCCAAAGAAATAAAATATTTTTCTGCATATTACTCTAGAGTGATAACTTTCTCAGTAATACTGAACCCATCAACTACTGTCTTTTGAGACCTAGAGTTTCTCATGAGAAATCAGATGAGGGTCTTCTACTGTACTTGGGAGGAAGCTTCTTCCTCTAAGCCTCATAGATGTTTCTCACATGTCCTGGGCTGCCTTGGAAGCAGATTATCTTACAGCATCTCCATGTAAGTGAGGGAGAACTTTTTAAAACCCATCTAAGTTTAAAGCAAAGGAATTGAACAGCTGAGAACAGAGATGCTGAGTCTGTAAAAGCCACGTCACAAAGCATTAAAGAACTCTTCCTAACTTCACAAGTAGTAAAAGCCAGTGTCCATAACCAGAGAAGCACAACGCTTCCTGAGTCTAAAATTATCTGTGTTGTTATTAATCATTATTATTAAGAGCAAAAGGCTTTTTTACATATGATATGTCTTATTCTATTTCTTTTCTTAGGCAGCATCATTTGGGAAGTTAGGATGTGTGGTAGGCAGACAGAATGGATCCTTCGGAGATCTGGGAGATTGTCAGTGCAGTGACACAACGGAAACAGTTGAGCCCAACCCTCACACTGTGCCTGGACCTATGAAAGCCTGTACGGGATGGTTTTGTGTGTCAACTTGACACAAGTTAGAGCCAACAGAGAGAAAGGAGATTCTGTTGAGAAAATGCCTCCGTGAGATCCAGCCCTTGGACATATTAGTGATCAATGTTGGAGGGCCCAGATCATGGTGGGTGCCACCATCCCTGATTTGGTAGTCTTGGGTTCTACAAGAAAGCAGGCTGAACAAGCCATGGGAAGCAAGTCAGTGAGCAGCACCATCCCCCTTTCCATGGCCTCTGCATCAGCTCCTGCCTCCAGATTCCAGCCCAGTTTGGGTTCCTGTCCTGACTTCCTCCAATAATGGACTATAATCTGGATCGTGTAAGCTAAATAAATCATTTCCTGTCCAACTTGCTTTTTTGGTCATGGTGTTTTGTCACAGGAATAGAAAACCCTGACTAAGTCAAAGCCTGAGCCAAAATGGTCTCCACCTCTCTTTAAAAGAACTAGAGAACGATAATGGGTTTCGTTGAGCTGCAATTGGCACATGTATCCCATGACCTCAGAAGCTGCCATTGTGAGAAACGATAGTAGCCTGCTCACAGAAGGCACCAGCTGGAAGTGGATCTTGTGCACATACTGCAGAAAGGCGGTTGATTGGCTACAGAGCAGTTGAATTCAGACTTTGGTTCTCAGAGAATTTTACTTTTTATTGTCTCTCTTTTAGTGAACATCTGTGATCCCCGCTGACCAGAACATGAGTATGATTCCTGATGAGTTGGTGTTATTTTTGTTGTTGTTGTTTTGTTTTTTCTGCCTGGATTTTCAGTTACTATTTATTGTTTTGGATTTAGCTTGTGCATTTGCTTCAGGTGTTTTTTAAATTACTAGTATCACCCATTTTCCATTGTTATCTATGCATTCATCTTTGACATTTTGTATGTTGACTTATTCTTTACTGTAAAGCTCTTGTTAGTATATAAAAGCTGAAAAGATAAGGACTTCAATTATGCCATGCACTTAGATCATAACCACCGGATTGTTACTACCCCACATCTCCAAACCTGTCCCTGTAGTGATTAATCCCCCTATCATGTTGAGAAAAAATATACCCTGGGGGATCTTGAGGGACAGCACATTTCCTTATGGCATCACATTGTCACAAAACAGGCTACCATCTTTTTTATGTCTATAACTAAGAGGTTAAGATAGAGGAAATAGGTCTGATGCTTATAGGTAGAGAATAGGAGGTCTGAAGTAGTTAGTCATTGGGAATTTGAGGGTCTGAGCCAAAATGATCTTTGCTTCTCTTGATAAGAACTAGAGAAAATGAGTTCGAGGCCAGCCTGGTCTACACAGTGGGTTCCAGGACATCCAGGCTTACACAAAGAAACCCTGTCTCAAAAAACAACCAAAAAAAAAGAAGAAGAAGAAGGAGAAGAAGAAGAAGAAGAAGAAGAAGAAGAAGAAGAAGAAGAAGAAGAAGAAGAAGAAGAAGAAGAAGAAGAAGAAGAACTAGAGAAAAGGGCCTTAAAGGAGCCTGTGTGTTCACTCTTGAACCACATCTCAAATCCAAATCAGAACAGAGCTCACCATTCTTACTGCTGCTCTTATTAAGGTCAAAATGTCCTCCTCAAGGTTTGAATGTGAGAGGTCACACCACCTCCAGTCTCTGGATTGCTTGTCTCTTGCAGGTGTGTGCTTGGAGAAATTATTAAACACCGGGACAGTGGAACCTAAGAGGAGGAACTGGGTCATTAGAGGCAATGGGTCTTGCCAAACCCATCTAAGCAGCTGCTTCAGAACCATCTTCCCAAGTCTCCAGCCATGCCTTCCCTGTTTGCTGAGAGCCTGAGCCAAAATCAAACCTGTGTACTGTATGTTGCTTCTTCTCGGGGATTTGGTCATGGCAATAAAAGTAATGGAGTGCTCAGAGACAGAAAGTGAATACATCCCGTTTTGGATGTGAAGAGCAATGATGATTGACCTATTTCTGGTTATGACCTCATTGGTGACATTGTAAGGAAATGCAGACAGCTCCCATTGAAGACCAGAAAGGGGTCAGGTGAGGAGACACTGGATTTGTCCTTAAACTACAGAGAATTTGTTGTGTGGTTAGCTGCAGAGAGGTTGGACTCAGACATTGGTTCTTGTAGACTTTGGTATTATTGATCTCTTGAAAACAGACATTGTACAACCACTCCGGAAGTCAGTCTGGCGGTTCCTCAGAAAATTGGACATAGTACTACCGGAGGATCCAACAATACCTCTTTTGGGCATATACCCACAAGATTTTCCAACTGGTAATAAGAGCACATGCTCCACTATATTCATAGCAGCCTTATTTATAATAGCCAGAAGCTGGAAAGAACCCAGATGTCCCTCAACAGAGGAATGGATACAGAAAATGTGGTATATTTATACAATGGGGTATTACTCTGCTATTAAAAACAATGAATTCATGAAATTCATGGGCAAATGAATGTATCTGGAGGATATCATCCTTAGTGAGGTAACCCAGTCACAAAAGAAGTCATTAGATATGCACCCACTGATAAGTGGATATTAGCCCAGAAACTTAGAATAGCCAAGATACAATTTGCAAAACACAAGAAAATCAAGAAGGAAGACCAGTGTGAAGATACTTCATTCCTCCTTAGAATAGGAAGAAAAGTACCCATGAAAGGAGATACAGAGACAAATTTTAGAGCTAAGATGAAAGGATAGACTATCCAGAGACTACCCCACTCGGGGATCCATCCCATAGTCAGTCACCAAATGCAGCCACTATTGCATAGGACAGTAAGAGTTTGCTGAAGGTACCCTGATATAGCTGTCTCATATGAGGCTATGCCAGTTCCTGGCAAATACAGAAGTGGATGCTCACAGTCATCTATATGATGGAACACAGGGCTCTCAATGGAGAAGCTAGAGAAAGTACCCAAAGAGCTGAAGGGATCTGCAACCCTATAGGTGGAACAACAATATGAACTAATCAGAACCCCCAGAGCTCATGTCTCTAGCTGCATATGTAGCAGAAGATGGCCTAGTCGGCCAACATTGGAAAGAGAGGACCCTTGGTATTGCAAGCTTTATATGCCCCAATACAGGGGAACACCAGGGCCAAGAAGTGGGAGTGGGTGGGTAGGGGAGCAGGGCGGCGGGGGTAGGGTAGATGGAACTTTCTGGATAGCATTTGAAATGTAAATTAAGAAAATATCTAATAAAGAAAAAGAAAACAGACATTGTTGATCTGATTTGTAGTTATCATTGAGTTTCCTGTTTTCTAGACCCATAAATCTATTCTTAAATACGCACGATTCTTTGATATTTTTCAATTTAATTTTTTTTTATTTTAAGTGCCTTGTTAGTGTGAATAAGAAGCAGAAAATATCAGCTTGCAATCCCACCAGCAATGGAGGAGTGTTCCTCTTTCTCCACATCCTCACCAGTATCTGCTATCATCTGAGTTTTTTATCTTAGCCATTCTGACTGGAGTGAGGTGGAATCTCAAGGTTGTTTTGATTTTCATTTCCCTGATGATTAAGGATGTTGAACATTTTTTCAGGTGCTTCTCTGCCTTTCAGTATTCCTCAGTTGAGAATTCTTTGTTTAGCTTTGTACCCCATTTTTTAATGGGGTTATTTGATTTTTTGGAGTCCAGTTTCTTGAGCTCTTTGTATATATTGGATATTAGTCCCCTATCAGATTTAGGATTGCTAAAAATCCTTTTCCAATCTGTTGGTGGCTTTTTTTGTCTTATTGACAGTGTCTTTTGCCTTACAGAAGCTTTGCAATTTCATGAGGTCCCATTTGTCAATTCTTGATCTTACAGCACAAGCCATTGCTATTCTCTTTAGGAATTTTTTTGCAGTGCCCGGACCCTGATATAGCTATCTTGAGTGAGGCTATGCCAGTGCCTGGCAAATACAGAAGGGGATGTTCATAGTCATCTATAAGATGGAACACAGGGGCCCCAATGGAGGAGCTAGAGAAATTACCCAAGGAACTGAAGGGGTCTACAACCCTTTAGGTGGAACAACAATATGAACTAGCCAATACTCCCAGAGCTCATGTCTCTAAATGCATATGTCGCAGAAGATGGCCTAGTCAGCCATCACTGCGAAGAGAGGTCCCTTGGTCTTACAAACTTTATATGCCCCAGTACAGGGGAATGCCAGGTCCAGGAAGTGGGAGTGGGCAGGTGGGGGATCAGGGCGGGGAGAGAGTATGGGAACTTTCAGGATAGCATTTGAAATGTAAATAAAGAAAATATCTAATAAAAAAAAAAGAAGAAACAGAAAATAAGGTAACTCATTACAGCATGCACTTGGATACACCCCTGTACTGTTATATCTCCTGCGCTTTGATGAGCTTACTGTTTGCCTGTCTTGATAACTATCTTGTCATGAACCCTCCTTGAAAAAACAAAACATGCTGACTGGATCCTAGCATTTGCCCCTGATAAACTTTGGCTTTCTTAATCACTTGGACCTTGACATGGGCAGGTTTCCTCATTGTTGGTTTGGTTTTTGTGGTCTGTTTTTCATTTTGAGTCACATACTCCATTCTTTTGCTTGAAACATTGATTTCTGCTTGTGTGTTAAATTTTCTTAATTGTTCCTTTTTCAACAGTTTGAGTCTTCCATGTTTCCCTTTGGTTTCATTTTCTTATTTGAAACCTGTAAAGTAAAGAAATTTCCCTGTGACTCTTATAAACATTTACATAGTGAACTTGGACCATATTCTGCTCTGCAACATTGCAGAAGGCCCTGGCATGGGCCTGAAAGCCTCTCCTTTTTGCTAAGGTTCCAGCTACACATCCAGGGCTTTACTTAGGCTCTCCTTATCTCTGGAACTGGCATGTTGTAGATGAGCAACTCTAAGTCCATTTTACATCTCAGGAAAAGACAAAATTTCGTACTTCCTAGCTGAGCATGGGCCTCTTCTCTTGACCTCCTTATGTGCTTGTTGTTGACCACTTTGTGTGTGCCATTATCCTAAGATTCCATTCTGAACCCAACATGAGCATGAAACACCATTTCTATCATGTGTTGAACTACCAAGCAATCTCCATGTGAACAGATATTCATGTGAATATTCAAGGATACTGGCATGTGTGTGTGTGTGTGTGTGTGTGTGTGTGTGTGTGTGTGTGTGTGCGCGCGCGCGCGCGCGCGCGCGCATGCACTCGTGCATGTATTGTTATGGTTCCTACACCAGAGAAATACTGACTTTGTAGGTTGTTTAGAATTATCTCTCCTTCTTCATGACACTTTACAGCCAGTAGGTCAGATCCATCAATCTGTTGGTCTAGGCTTTCTTTGTCAGAGGAGATTATATCACCTCTTTCCATATTGTCCCTGTACTGATCTATTCTTATGTTTTGTAACAGCACACCCATGGATTGGAAGTGGGAAGGCAGCAGGTGGTTCATATTAGGTAACCTCCTATTAATTTTGGTGTCTGTTTTTTGAAGTGAGAAATATCTTTCAGGATTGTCAACACTCTGGAATACAAGTTTGCCTCATAGCTGTTAGGGTTCCAGTGGATTCTAATTTGTCTCTTCTGTGTCTCTCATTTTAATAATTTGTGTCTTCTGAGTGATTAACACCAAGGGTTTGCCAGATTTGTTTGTCTTACCAAATTTACATGTCTTTGTTTCTGTGATCTTTGTTTCATCTTATGTATGTCTACTTATTTCCAGCTCTGATCTTTCTTATGCTTTGCATAACTGCTTTGGGATTTGGGTTGGGTATTTTGTTGTTGTTTTTAATCTCTGAACACAAAATATATCATTAGGATGCTTGAGATGTGTGTGATTTTTATGATATAGAAACTGATAGTCATAAACTTGTCTCCTAGACCTGCTTTTGCTTTTTTTCTTTCTTTTTTTTTTTCTTCTAGCACCTTGTAGTAGTGTCATTTCTCACCTACAGGGTGGAGAAATTGGAGGTGGAATCTCCATGTATGGATCTCTGTGATGCAAATTTGCCACCAGCATTCAGAGAAAGACTTTCCAGGTAATCCATCTCCATCACTGTGAATGCTATGTATTTCTTTAGCTACATGCCACTATAACTGGAGGAACAAATAGGTTTAATGATGTCATGGCCATTTAACAAAAACATATCTTCTACCAGAAAAAGTTAGTGGATCACCCTTGGGGCTATAGGGAATCTTCAAAAGATCCATACAAACAAGGTCCTTACATGTTCTCTAACTAATCCTCTTTCTCTAAATGGGGAAATGGAGTCAGCCTTTCCTGCCCACAATCTGAGGACAACAAAGACAGGAGAAAAAAGTAGCAAGGGCTCCTCTAGGTCCACATCACCTGATTTATACAACACATTGGATATTAGCTCACTTTGGAATTCTGACCCACAGAGGAATCTTGTGGAAGCTCCCAGTCAAGAAAATTAGAGTCTGAGACCATCATTGAGGAGAACATGATAACAAGCAGACAATCCTGATTCTAAAGAAGTGCTGTGAGCTCACCTGTGATCATGATATGAGAGAGAGAGAGCAAGAGAGAGAGCGAGAGAGAGAGAGAGAGAGAGAGAGAGAGAATTCACTTGGTATAGTTTTGTCTTAATTGGCGAATCTCCTACTAACACAACTCCTCCAAGCAGGCAATACTTCTTAATCATTCCCAAAGAGCTTCACTAACTGGGGATCAAAGTATTAAAATCTTATTTGTCCAGGGGAGTCATTTACATCCAGCTCCCCCATATTGTCTGGCGACTTGAAAGATGCTTCCCTTAGGGAAGAATCATACTAGCTTCTGATGTTGAATTCTTATCCTTTTGTGTTCTGCTTACATTTCAGAGAGCAGAACCAACTCCTATGTCTCTCTTCTCATGTAGACACTTCAGAAAACCTTCCCAAGAATTGCAGATTTGTCCCTCTATGAACATCTTAGAACTGAGTTCTCAGTCTTCCTAATGCTGGGGCCTTTAGTACAGTTCCTCATGTTGTGGTGACCTCCAACCATAAAATGATTTTTGTTTCTATTTCATAACTCTAATGTTGTTATTGTTATGAATCATAAT
>LR753028.1:4323-37068 GCA_902729485.2 Mus minutoides | reverse complement strand
CAATTAGCAAGTTCATCTGGAATAACAAAAAACCGAGACTAGCGAAAACTCTTCTCAACAATAAAAGAACCTCTGGTGGAATCACCATGCCTGACCTCAAGCTGTATTACAGAGCAATCGTAACAAAAACTGCATGGTACTGGTACAGCAACAGACAGGTAGATCAATGGAATAGGATCGAAGACCCAGAAATGAATCTTCTGCACTGTTTTACAGTCTGATGGATTATAGACTATGAGATGTGCTAAACTCTTTCCTCCCAAAGTTGGTTTTGGT
This sequence comes from Mus minutoides, assembly GCA_902729485.2. Taxonomy (NCBI): domain Eukaryota; kingdom Metazoa; phylum Chordata; class Mammalia; order Rodentia; family Muridae; genus Mus; species Mus minutoides. Next base: position 36,792 of record LR753028.1, on the reverse strand, counting down.
TCATGATTTGCCATAACCAACAGAAAACTAGGATAGGTACAAGTTCAGAATGGACTTGGGATGAAAATAGTTAGCCAACAACTTTTAAGTATTGGTTTAGGAGCCTGGCAGATAGAGCATATCTATAGTCTATGCTGCGCAGGAAGATGTGGCAGGAAAGTTTCTTGAATCCAGGAGCTCATAACCAGCCTTGATAAGTGTGAAACCTTACCTCTAGAAAAAGAAGAAAAATAAAAGTATAAGGCTCAGTCTAACTTCTACATTTTCTTGTGACTTTTCTGCACATAGCATGAAACTGCTACAGCATAGCTAGTATGCTTTCCTGTTCATGATTTATCACAGAAATTCTTGAACTTTACTATGATGATTTACTCATTACACATATTTATTTCTATTTCTGATGCAAGGTTCTTGGCCACAATGGCTAATATATTTCTGATGCTGAGCCCTGTACCAAACTCATACTGGAAATGTCACAATCTATGACACTTTCTAACAGATTGAAAAGGGAGAGAGAATGGTGATGTTTGAAATATTATTGTATATGAGAAATTCAGATCTGCTTCAATACTCGAGAAAATAACATAAAATTGAATAATTCATTTTTAAATCCAATCTTATTTCCCCTTATGGAAGGTGTTCAACTCATGCCAAATTCTCTGACTAGAGAGAAAAAGGCTGTGAACTCTTTCCCAAATATTCCATGCCCAAAGATTCCAAAAACTTGCTGTGGGTATCTTAGTAATTCTTTACCTATTGACTCATCTGTATGAAAGACTTTGGGTTCTTTATTTCTACCCTGGCAGCCTCTCCATTCCATCCATAATGAAATAGTATTAATTCCTAAAAATCTATTTTCAGTGTTACCATCTCCAACAATGCTTTTCTGGACTACATATCTTACTCTTAGCAGCCTAATTAAATAAATGCTTTGTGTGCACACAAAAGCTTATGATGCAAAATTTCACCATTCCTCAATATCTCTCTCGAGAGTAAAAACCTATTCATAGCAAGGACAGTGACTAAATTTTTTTCTGTTCAGACCTTAGCCAGTGTCTGTCACATAACAGGTAGAAAAGTGGTTTTTGAATGAATGTCTTTGAATCCAGATTGGTAGCAATAATGTACCTTCTACTCCATTTCAAAGGAGCCATATTTCTTCCATGTTGTGTAGAGGGAATTGCCTTCCTATAGCTATTGCTTTCTAGGGTGCTGTAGCAAGGACATGGAAGTTCATTGGCTGTAGATCTAAAGTTGTTTGTTGGCAATACATCAAGTTTGTATTGATTGTACATCCTCTTGATTAGCTGTCATTTGTCCTCTTTGATTCAAAGTTGTGGATAGCTGATTCTCACGATGTAGCTGAGTGACAGACTTAACTTTTTATAACTCAGTGATTTAATAATGTCAAAAATGGGTGAGAGTTCTTTACTTTTACCCTAATTCATCACTTTTTCAAATAAGTCCAATTTATTTTTCTATTGTCTACAGTCTTGAGTGGATACATTCCTAGATTCAGAAGCTAGGGCAAGTGATAAACTTGTACTTTATTTTCAAGGTTCACAATTTGCTGCTAGGAATACTGAATTCACCTTTTTATACTGTTCATCTTTAAAAAGAAGATAAGAATTTCTCACTGAGTCTTGCTAAAGGACTTGAGTGATAAAACATACAAACAGAATTTGCACCTTTCCATTTATAGGACTGTATCTGAAATAAGATGTTCCCAGGGAGGTTTTTTTCTTCTGCAGTTCAACATCAAAACTTTCTTTGTATAAAACTGTACATGTTTTTAGATTACAAAAAACAATGTTTGTTTCTTGTGCTTTTATTACATTCTAGTTATCTGCCATTTGGTTGTATACTATTTGTATGTAAATATCCTGTCCTCTAGGTCTGGTTGGATTTGGGTATGTGGGCTCTTTCTTCGTATCACAGAGCCAGTGTTGACTCAGCAGGTAGGTCATGATCATGGTTTATTTATTTTTTAAAAGATATTTATTTTGTCTCATGATAAGGAGAGGGTAGCTGCAGTTAGAGGAGCTTATGGCCCTGATACCTTACTTGCTTACTTCTTCTTCTTCTTTTAAACTTGTATTATTATAATTATTTACCAAAGTGTGGGTTCTTCGGTCCTTCTTAGAATGGGTAACAAAGTGCTCATGGAAGCAAATATAGAGACAAAGTGTGGAATAGAGACTGAAGGAAAGGCCATCCAGAGATTGCCCCACCTGGAGATCCATCCCATATACAGTCACCAAATGCAGACACTTTTGTGGATGCCAAGAAGTGCTTGCTGACAGGAGCCTGATATAGCTGTCTTCTGAGAGGTTCTGCCAGAGCCTGATATATACAGAGGGGGATGCTCAGAGCCACTAAGCCATTGCACTGAGTGCAGTGTTCCCAATGGTGGAATTAGAGAAAGGACTGAGAGAGCTGAAGGGGCTTGCAACTCCATAGGAAGAACCAGCCAGAGCTCCCAGGATCTAAACCACCAACCAAGGAGTACACATGGTGGGACCCATGGCTCCAGCCATATATGTGGCAGAGGATAATGGCCTTGTCAGACATCAATGGGATAAGAAGCCCTTGGTTCTGTGAAGGCTCAATGCCCCAGTGAAGGGGAATGTGAGGGCAAGGAGGTGGGAGTAGATAGCTGGGTGGAGGAACACCATCCTAGAGACAGGGGGTGGGGGAATAGGATAGGGATTTCTCGGGGGCAGGGAATCAGAAAAGGGGATAACATTTGAAATGTAAATATATAAATATACAATTTTTTTTTTTCTTTTCTTACTAGTACAATATTCGTCGGTTCTATGTCCTTCAACGAACACATTACTTTAGACTCTGACACAATAAAGTTTACCGAAAAGAATTACAATCTTGTTTTAGTGTCCTTTATTTTATAGACCTTCTATTGACTTTATTGTGTTAGGCTCAGTGTTATATTAATATACTACGTTTTTACTCGTTCGAAGATTTCCATAGTCCAGCAGAGGGGAAGTGTGATAGTAAACAGCAATCTCAAATATTATTCATTCCTTAATGATAGTATAATAAAGAAACAAAGGGTATGGGAAATAAGAATAACAAAGGTGATTAGAAAAATCATTGTGTGGTTGGTCAGCTATTACATTAAAACCAAGAAATGGAAGAAGACATAGCTTTCCTTTTGTATAAAATTTACTGTGTGTCCTAGGTTCTCCATTATCTGAGATATATCTACAATAATATATATATATAGATAGATAGATAGATAGATAGATAGATAGATAGATAGATATAGATGTAGATGTAGACGTAGACGTAGACGTAGACGTAGACGTAGACGTAGACGTAGATGTAGATATAGATATAGATGATATAGATATATATATCTACCTTAGATTTTCCTGATATGGCATAAATTCCATGGACATGATACTGCTAAAATGAATAAATAGTGATGACATCTAGAGGCCAGGTGTTATATTTGTTAGTCTTGTTTATCACATATCGTTTTCTGTATGTAACTCTATATTTGCCTAAGTATGTCTGTAGTGGGTTGAACGACGATCATCTTCCACAGTTTCATGCATTTAAACATTTGGTCCCACTATTGGTGGCACCGTTTGTGATAGTCATGGCACCTTTGGGACATGGGACCTCCCTGAAGGAAGTACATCATGGGTGGGAACAGGGTTTGGGGTGGGGTTTGGGGAGTTTTTAGCTTTTAACTACTTTCCACTTCTCTCTCCATTTCTTAGTGTGCCAATAAAATATGGTCACCCAGCTTCTTATGCTGGCTGTGTACGCTGTCTTTATCATTATGGATTCTCTCTCTAGAAGGGTAAGTAAAACCTAAGTCTTCTGTAAGTTGGCTTGGGTCATGATATTTTATCACAGCCATGTGAAGTGACAAACACAGCAGAGCGGTATGCTGTCGTAAAGGCTTTAATTTTATATAACTGGAATAATGGAAAGGACAAGTGGAAAATTTAGGATAAAGCATTTCTACATCAAGGTGATCCTCACAGAATCAGATTTAACCACTTTCTGTGAGAATTGGGTGAGATGGGATGAACTGAGACATTGCTTATAAAGAGCTCTTGCTCTTTATAATAGTGAGTTATTTATCCTGTACTTTTCTACAGAACTCTCAGGATGGTGCTAGATTGAAAGCCTACTGCTAGCCCTGAGCCTGGTGATGCCTTGGCAAGTGTTTGATATCTATCTATCTATCTATCTATCTATCTATCTATCTATCTATCTATCTATCTATCTTTGGAGATTTTGAAAAGCAAGTGGAAGCACTTTGTAGAAGTGTCAAAGGATAGATTTTATACTTTGTGATGATAATAAGATATACATGTGCATGTTTTGTAAAGAGTCTTTCTAGCATGGAGTGGTCTTCAATTATATTTCAGATTATATAATGAGGAAAAAAATCACATAGATAAGTACAATAGACCTAAATGATCTGGTAGGTGTTAGGGAGTCTCAGGTAGTGAGAGACAGAAATAATAAGATGGTATATTCTCAAAAATACACATTCTCAACAATATTCTCATAAAAGTACACATTATACTCTGACTCGGGAAGCAGCCCTTGCAAGAATAGATTAGGGAAGTTAATGAATACATGTAAACATGAAGATATTACTTCAGGAACAGGGAACACATCTGTATAGGTATCAGTACTTCAAAAAAAAACAAGAGGGGCTGGACAAAAGTCAACCAGCTCTTGTGCTAACAGATGAAATCGCCTCATATTGACTATTGTTGTGCAGGGCAGAAATATGGACACTTCCAGAATAGATTTAGATTAAAAAAAAACTTGTAAAAGTTGTTGTGTGGGCTTCGAGGTAGGTGTTTAAGATACAGTATTCTAATCACAATGCCCACAGAGGTGTATTTAGTTTTGAGACTATAAGGTTAAATATATGCCTGGAGAAAATAAAGTGGGTGAGGAAGAAACTTACGGAAAAAACTCTCTGAGAATTATTGTTGAGCTTTCTTAGAAGATGATTGTGGAAATAAAACTGAACTCTTATGCTTTATGACTTTGAAATTAAATAAATACAGAGAGGCTCAAGCCATCTCCTTTATAGCATGCTGGTAGTCATTTTCTTCATTATGCTGATGCCCCTTCTATGCCCTTGATCACACTGGACTAGGACACTGGTATTAAGATAAACACATGATATTTTGAAGAATCATATAAGAAAATCAATTTGGGACTCAAATAGTAAGGTCAGTTATTAAAAAAAATTGATGTGAATATTCTTACATCATTAAAGTCTGAATTTTATTTCAGGTTCTCTCTGAAAATATGATTTTCCCCTTTGATTTAGAAGATTCAACTTAATGAGCAGTGCCATAGATTCTCAAGGGTAGGCAATACATAGAGAACTGAAGGAGACTCTAACATTTTCTTTAATCTAGAAATTAAAATTTTATGCAATGTTTTTTTATCTCAAAGTACTCCTCTTACATTTTAATATATTATTCTCATTTCACTTAATCATGTGTGAAGTCTTTAAATTTTTCTAAAAAGTATTATTATTTTCACTATGTATGAATATTTGTTGTGTATATACAAATTTTAGACATAAACATATGTGACACATGTGTGGGTGTCAGAAGACAACCTTTGGGAATTGTTCTTTCTTAGTATGGTTCAAGAGCTTGAACTTGGGCTTGGTGGCTGACTCTGCAAGCACTCCTACCATCTGAGCCATCGCAGTTCTCTGTAGCTATAAAACCAGCGTTTAAGTGATTGTTTGAATATTCTAAGGAAATTACTGAATACCAGGGAGACCATTGGTTATGCCTGGAGCATGTCCTAGAGATCATCAAACTCCTAAGTCCTTAGCTATTGTAGCTTTAGGTTGAGGACAAAGGGTAATAAAACAAAATATAATTTATTTCTCTATTAACTGATTAGTAGTTTTGTTTGGGGAAGTTCCTTCATTTTTAGGGGGTTTCTTTATATTCATCTGGAAAGTAAGTATAAAATACATTCTTCAAGTGAGATATTGATCGTGAATGTTCATTCTTTGGTAAGGAGAATATTATACAGTAGAATATTCTATAATAGAATATCTACATATATTTATATTCAAGTTTTATGTCAACTCGACAGAAGCTAGAGTTATCTAAAATGAGGAAATTTCAGTTGAGAAAATGTCCCCACAGAATCTGTCTCCAGGGTATTTTATTAATTGGTGACTGATGGGGAGGGTCTATCTTGCTTGCATGGTGCTGACACTGGGCTGGTGGTTTTAGGTTTTATAAAAAAAACATTCTGAGCAAGCCATGATGAGCAAGCCATGAAGCAGTATGCATCTATGGTCTCTGCATCAGCTCCCTCCTCCAGGTTTGAGTTTTTCTTGAGCTTTTGTCCTAACATCCTTCATTGATGGACTATGATGTGGAAGTATAAGTTAAATAAATCATTTCCTCCCCATATTGCATTTGATCAAGATGTTTTATCATGACAATAGTAACTCCAAGTTAGACTGTGTCTGTGTGTGTGCACATATGTATATGTGTGTGAGTGTGTGTGTGTGTATGTGGTGTGTATGTATGTGTGAGATACATTTATTTCAATTGGCTAAGTAAGGTTTCCCTATTGATTTTTATATTGTATAGTTTAAGGACATCATCTTTGCTCCTCTTCCTATACTAGGTGCCGAGGTTCCTTTTTCTAGAGTAACTGACTAACAGTACAGTTGTATAGCTCTAACATAAAATTATTTTTGTTTGAGAAATGAGCTAAGTTAACAACCTACATACAAAATTTGAGCTAATATTTAGGTTGTAGTGACATTCTTAATTATAACAATGTATTAAAATGTAATAGCACATAATGTGATAAAATGGATCAAGAAGTCATGAAACTTGAGTTCAATCTAAAATTCAACCTCCATACTAATACTTATAATGTTGTCTAAGGTATATTTATATGTGGAAGGAGAAAATGTGTTCACTAATTGTTGGTCAGTTTTAGAAAATGCTTGTCCCATACCTAAAATATGGTTCCAGAAAGAGCTTCTCTATTTTCTTTTTTCTTTTTCTTTCTTTATCTTTTTTTATTAGATATTTTCTTTATTTACATTTCAAATACTATCCCGAAAGTTCCCTATACCCCCCCTCTGCCCTGCTCCCCTACCCACACACTCCTACTTCTTGGCCCGGGAGTTCCCCTATACTGGGACATATAAAGTTTTCAAGACTAAGGGGCCTCTCTTCCCAATGATGGCCGACTAGGCCATCTTCTGCTACACATGCAGATAGAGACAGGAGCTCTGGAGGCACTGGTTAGTTCATATTGTTGTCCACCTATAGGGTTGCAGACCCCTTCGTCTCGTTGGGTACTTTCTCTAGCTCCTCCATTGGGGGCCCTGTGTTCCATCCTATAGATGACTGTGAGCATCCACTTCTGTATTTGCCAGACACTGGCATATCCTCACTTGAGATAGGTATATCAGGGTCCTTTCAGCAAAATCTTGCTGGCATATGAAATAGTGTCTGGGTTTGGTGGCTGATTATGGGATGGATCCCTGGGTGGGGTAGTCTCTGGATGGTCCATCCTCTTGTCTTAGCTTCAAACTTTGTCTCTGTAACTCCTTCCATGGGTGTTTTTTTCCCTATTTTAAGGAGAAATTAAGTATCCACACTTTGGTCTTCATTCTTCTTGATTTTCTTATGTTTTGCAAATTGTATCTAGGGTACTCTAAGTTTCTGGGCTAATATCCACTGATCTATGAGTGCATATCAAGTGATTTCTTTTGTGACTGGGTTACCTTACTAAGGATGATATCCTCCGGATACATCCATTTGCCCAAGAATTTCATAAATTCATTGTTTTTAATAGCTGAGTAGTACTCCATTATGTAAATGTACCAAATTTTCTGTATCCATTCCTCTGTTGAGGGACATCTGGGTTCTTTCCAGCTTCTGGCTATTATAAATAAGGCTGCTATGAACATAGTGGAGTATGTGTTCTTATTACCAGTTGGAACATCTTCTGGGTATATGTCCAGGAGAGGTATTGCTGGATCTTCCAGTAGTACTATGTCCAATTTTCTGAGGAATCACCAGACTGATTTCCAGAGTGGTTGTACCAGCCTGCATTCCCACCAGCAATGAAGGAGTATTCCTCTTTCTCCACATCCTCACCAGCATCTGCTGTCACCTGAGTTTTTGATCTTAGCCATTCTGACTGGAGTGAGGTGGAATCTCAATGTTGTTTTGATTTACATTTCCCTGATGATTAAGGATGTTGAACATTTTTTTTTTCAGGTGTTTGTCAGCCATTCCGGATTCCTCACTTGAGAATTCTTTGTTTCGCTCTGTACCCCATTTTTAATGGGGTTATTTGAATTTCTGGAGCCCATCTTCTTGGGCTCTTTGTATATATTGGATATTAGTCCCCTATCAGATTTAGGATTGGTAAAAATCCTTTCCCAATCTGTTGGTGGCCTTTTGTCTTATTGACAGTGTTTTTTTTTTTTTTTTTTGCCTTACAGAGCTTTGCAATTTCAGGAGGTCCCGTTTGTTAATTCTTGATCTTACAGCAGAAGCCATTGTTGTTCTGTTTAGGAATTTTTCCCCAGTGCCCATATCTTTGAGGCTTTTCCCCATTTTCTCCTCTATAAATTTTAGTGTCTCTGGTTTTATGTGGAGTTCTTTAATGTGGAGGTGTTAGCTATTTCTAATAGTTCCTTGCAATTAAGAACCTTAGGGTCAGAAAGCTTGCATAGTCTCATAAACTCATGGGCTGAATTCAGTCTTTAGTATTAAAACAATAAAAGGGGGGATGAATGTAAAAACATGAAGGAAGGAGGGAAAGGAAAAAGGAGGGAAGGTAAAGGAAAAGACTGTGGTAGCTTGGAGAGGAGTGGAGAAATGGAGAAGTAAGGAGGATGGCACCCAAGAAATCAGTTTAACATAGGACTGAGTTGTTTTATAAAACAAGATAGAACTCTGAATCAGGTAGCTTTGTGTAAGATTCCCCTTACAGAATTTGAAGCCTGCATTCCCACGATACAGAGGTTACAGTGACTGAACCTTAAAAAGCAAAATTATTTCTTTGTGATTTTTTTCAGAAAGAGAGGGGGGGAGTGATGTTGGCTTATAAGAGAGGGATTAGCTTAAAAAAGGAAGACTTTTTCAAAAACATTAACAAGAAATCTTGAACAAAAATTTAACATGATTTTTCATTGCCATCTAAAAGATTTTGATAGAATCCCATGAAGAATGAAATCACCCTGGGGTATGGAAACAAGAAAAGTTAAATTTGGTGATTTCTGTGTATGCTTAGGTGGTAGAGCTCTGGATTTCATTTTCCTGCATTTTAGGAAAGGCGACATGAAGGAAGATTGCATTATGTCCTTTTAATATTTCTTAGCAGATGATTGTTAACAGGTATCTCCCATTCTGTTGAACATAATTGGAACATGAGATTTTTTTTTTAAATAAACATATGGAATATAGGTGTGAAGCAGTTTACGCTACATCAGCACATTTCTCCACAAAATTTCACACTGGTCAAGAAGTTGTGACACGATTTAGGGCTGGAAACATAGCACTTGGAGGGAGTACCCACACTAGAGACTGCTCTGGCAATACTCAGGAGTTATAAGATATTTGTTTTTCTAGTTTTAAATAAGTTGGATTGCTGCAAAAAAAATTGAAAACTTTGAAACTGACATTTCTAATTAAACTCACAATCAAGTTTTTAAAAAGGAAGACACTGGATTTGGAAAGAGAGATGGTTCAGTAGTTAAGGGCATGTGCTACTCTTGGAAAGGACCTGAGTTTGATCTCCTATGTCTAGATCAGCAAGCTCAATCAGCTAAGGGTATCTGATGCCTCTTGGGCCAAGTATGCACCTGCATTCAGGTGAACTTATCCTTCAGGTGACACACACTCACACACACACATAATTTAGAAATGCATATTTAAATTGTGTCACAACAGAGATTAGTAGAGTTATTTAAAAGCTCAGGTGAGGAGAAAGGTTTTAAAGTCAAATCTTTGTGGGGATGTCAACTTTGATGTTATGAATGTATTTAACATAATGTGATATAATGTTTCATCCAGGACTTAGGATACTGTATTTTGCACTAGGATTTTTGTAATATATGTTTTTGGCTGAAAATAACACAGTAAGAAACTGCCATCCCCACACAATAGGCTATTCCGCTACAAGGCATTTATTTGTGTTTTAAATTTGTTTTTCTTGCTTTTGATCTAGTGACAAAATGCCTGGAAGTAACTTGGGTCAGATTTTGTAGATATGTAGGATATATTTTTTCAATTTCAAATACTATGAGTAGTTTAAAATGAAAGCTTTCTCAGAAGAGTTTTGTTGTTCTTTTTTTGGGGGGGGGGTTCAACTTTAGTAGAGACACGACAACTGCAGGTTGGTAATTCTGTGCACGTATTGTACAGAAAGAGAGAAGAAAACAGGACTATGTTTCAATGGAGTACTTAGCTCTTTTGCTTCTTATTGCTGCATGGGCTTTGCCATTGATTGGATAAGAGCATCTCTGGGCCCCTACTAGGTAGTCCATCCTTCCTTCAGGGAGCCATGTCTGTGAGACTGAAACCCCATCATTGTCTGTAGATTTCCCAGTTCAGAATAAGCAAATCCATCCTTTATAGTAACACTAGATTAGGTTCTTAGTGTACCTAAAACTCATTAGACCAAATTTATATGATTTGCTTTTACTGAAGGTAGAGAAGGAGTATAAGTGATGTTGTATAGGGATTGGCCAGCACAATTTTAGAGGTTTAAAGATAAGTAAAGGCATGCATACAAGGCTAGCTAAACAGGAAAGATGAGGGAAATCTGATTTTTTTCCCATACACTTTATAAAACATGCATGTATTACAAAGAAGTTGTTAAAGTTCATAATGACGTTGGCTATAAATTTTTCTAGAAGACTTAACCTGTCATGTGAGACAACAAAGAGGTCATTACCTAGAATTTACCTTGGAATCTGAAGTCCTATTGTCCTTGGTTTTGTTGTTATGATATTGAATAACACATGCATTTATTCTCCTTTCCATCTGAACCACTGGTGCTAAGTGTGCTTAGACTCTTTTAGTCTGTGCTGGGCTCAACTCTTCGGAAGGAGTGGGATGAGTTCTAAGTAAAGGCATACTTTCCACTCCTGCTATTCTAACAACTTGCCTCCTAGATCACAAATATGTTAATGGTTTCTTCAGCAGTGCTCTACCCTGATCCTCGTAGGTTGATAATAAAAATTATATATGGCTTAGTATGGCCTTCAAATTTTAATCTTGTCTTTTTATTTACTTCTTGATCGACACATTAAGACTTTTAGACAAAATGTATTTTAAAATTTTATGACTAGAAAAAATATACAAAAGAGAAAGTGTCTATCTTTTAATAATTTGTGATTTGGAAATAAAGTTACTTACATTAAAATGAACATCTTTTTGTCTTAATTTAGGCAATTATTTTTTTTTAACTGTGCTTTTTAACCTATTAAAGATGACAGTACATCAAATTATTGCTAACCAGCTTTAAGAGAATCAAACACAGCATACCAAAGCATAAATTAGTATGAATGTAATTTAAGTAAATGCCAACTGAAACTTTTAAGTGTGCACATTCACATATGTGTGTACAAGTGTGCACTTATGTGTAGGTATATTTACATGCAATTTTTATGTAAATTATTTTTCTTCTGTAGCTCATGGTCAAATAAATCTGAAAGTAAATGATGAAATGAAGGTTTCAGCGAGTGATGCGCCATCTAAATTTGAGAGTCTACAACTAACATCCATTGATACCTGTAATTGTATTGGAAAATAAAATGAGGTCACGGTCCAGGAAGAAGAGGTCAAAGGTGAGAAAAATAGGAGAGTTAAAGAAAGAGAAGGAGTGATAGCACACTCTGTGGGGGCTTGCTGCTGATGCTAATCATTCTTTGAACTCATTCCACAGTCTAGATCACCTTTCCTCATACATGTTCTAAATGAGGAAAATCTGGATTTCTATGAGATTAGGTACTGCTTCAATTTAGAATAGCTCAGGATAATCTACAGTGTTTGACTTAGTTTCTCTTCTGTCTATCAAGAATTCTTTCCTGGAATGTTTTCCTCTGATTCTAAGATTTGTTTCTGTCTTAAAATGTTTTCCTTTTGAAATGCACATACTTCTGAGTGAAGCTGGGTTTGAAATTCAAACCTGTTATAAAACTCATTCTTGAACCCTTAGTCTGCCTTGGAACAAGATTGGGAAGAGAGGCCCCTTGGTCTTACAACTTTTATATACCCCAGTACAGGGGAATGCCAGAGCCAAGAAGTGGGAGTGGGTGGGTAGGGGAGCAGGGTGGGGGAGGATAGCATTTGGAATGTAAATAAAGAAAATATCTTATAAAAATAACTTTAAAAAATTTAAAAAAGATTTTTCCACCTTGAAACTAAGGTGCTATATGTGACACCTCATGATTCTCTCTCAATCTTGCTGGTATAGCATTTATACAGTGATACTTAAGAGAGTAAGGGTGAAACTTAATGTGAATAAAATAGTAGCCAGTTGGATATGGAGGCATGATTGCAGAATGGATGGTGATAGAGCTCTGAACTCAAAACAGAAGACCAGATGCAAAAAATATTTACCTGCATTATCTAAAGAGAAGAAGTAGGTCATGCAAACAGCTACCACTACCTGATTCTTAGCTCTTAACCAGTGGATGTGCCTTATTTACAACAAGCAAGTCATTTCTATAAAAACTATTAGACTTTTCATTGGCTGGCTCATAAGACAGCAGAGTGGCTCATTAAAGAACCAGATTTATAAATTTGGGTTTTCTGATTATAAATCCTTTTCATTTCACCATGCTCCCTGCCAAATTAGTATTTGCGACCTACTTTGGATTGGACGTTATATCATTGAGAATCTGTCCCAATGATCACAATATTCAAAATTTTAAAGCATGTACCTTGCAAATGGGGATATGCAGTGACTAGTTTAATATGAATCATAGAGGGTAAAAAGTCAGAAAACATGGACTTCAATGTCAATCGTGTCTATTACTACAGAGAGCCCCAGGAAGCTGTGTAACCCCCTGAGTCATAATTTCTTTATCTTTAAAAAACACTAAAAATCATTTTTTAAAAAAAACCTGTTTGATGTGCCTCAGGATGTAACTGAGATAAAACAAATTAATCTATTTGAAAACATTTTACAAAGTACAAAGCATTGAATAAATGAATATCATAACCATTCATCAACTCTTAGAATTATTCATTGCCTGAAACAGGAGGGAGACTTTGTATAAAATGATGATGTGAAGAATCATAAAATATTATATTATAAATTATGTGCCCATTTAAAGAAATAATGGAAGTCGTGTTAATGGGTTAATGTGGAGAAGCAGCTGCATTACAAATATCCAAGTGAATAGCCTGTGGTTGTCGGAAAGTGGTTGTCTGATAGACTGCACTCTGAGATTAAAAGCATCAACACAATGAAAAACAGTATGACCCAACCTGGGAAGATTGTGATCGGATGACTTTGATGGCAGGTGGCAGAGGCAGGTTGATAAAAGGCAGGCAAGATAAAAGATCACAGAATCAAAGTAGGAACTGTTTATTCTCAAAGATGAGGCGAGATGGCATTTTGACCATAAAAGAAGTGATGGTTGTTATGAAAAAAAAAAAAATCTATAAAAGCCTTTAAGCCAGCAATGATGTCGTAGGACAAGAGAAAAACAAGTTAGTTTTATTGTAAGAGGTTTGGAAAAGAAAAATCAATGTTTCCTTTATCAAGTAAGTATTGGTTCTTCCTCCCTTTGAATTCTGCAGCAAGTGGTAGTCGGATGTATAAACCCTCCCCTGCATCCTAAGGAAGACGGACTGAACACACATGGGCAGGTTTCAGGTTTTCTCAATGGAGAGAAGAATTCATTGACTGAGACTGACTTTGGAAATGAAGTAACTGGAGCTTGACGTGTTCATATTTCAGGACTCTACATGACTGAGAGCTCAACATGACACACAGTGCTTATAGAAAATACTTCACAGATTAAAAACCAGGGTCAAAGGCAGGTGCAAACATGGCTTTACCTAGGTTCTAATGAGCTAGAGAAAGTTCTTCATGGCAAACCAAGAAGAAAATATCAATTATAAGTGGGTTACAGATTTACTGCTGAGATTGGCTATTTGCCATAGCAACAATATTGGATCAGACTTTCAATAATAAATTTTAAAAACTACCATAAACCTCTTTTATTAACTGCTAATACAAATAATTGTAATACAACACAATGGGTCATCATAATGTACCTTCTACGAAATAAGTTTTAAGAAACCATTTCTGCATGCCACAATACTCTGTTACAACAATACGGAGAAGTAGACTTGACTATTGTCTTACTAAAGAGGGGCTACTGTTGGATGAAAGACTTGGATCCGTTATGTAGCTGAATTATGTAAGTATCTGCACTAGGAGTAAAAGCTCTCATTCTTTATGTTCAAAAGCTAAAGAGTTCTGTTTGTCTATTTCTTCCAATTGATGTATTTTCAAAGGCCAAAAAGCATGTACTTATAAAAAAACAAAAGGGAGCAATCCAGCAGTGTGTGGGAAGTCACAGGGTTAGGAGAAAGGCACTCAGAACAGTAGCCTTGAGTATACCCTTTAGCAAGTACTTGATATGGGCTAGTTACACAACTTCTCCCAGTGTTGGCTGAGCATGCTGCTCTCTGCCCCCAAGCAGTGCAAGCGTGCAGTTCCAGGGGAAGCCTATTTAAATCATCAGGAACATAAACTCGGATTTCTGAACAGGCTTAGTGATGAGAAAAGTGCTCCCGATCTCCACTCCTCATGGTAAGATGGTGCATAACCCGTGGCTCCGGGATCACACAGATAATAAAAGCTGACAACCCTCCAGCGCTCAGAAGCGCTGCGTAAAATCGGACAAAAAGTATAATTTATGGTACCTCAGCTAAAAAATAAAGGGTGGAAGAAGGAAGGATAGATGTTGAGAAAGAAAATGGACTCTTTAGTTTCAGCAAACTAGAAAAAGAAATCTCCCCAGCATTTGGGGTAGGGTGTTGCATGTACTCATGTTCGTTTTTCTCCATTACAATGGCGACCAGGTTTCAATGGTGACTAGGGACAGGGGCAAAAACAAACCCTTTAAATGTCTGCATTTTCAGGTAGAGGTAGACAGTATGCTCCTATTTCAGGGAACTGATTAAAAACAACAATCTAAACACTATGAAGGGATAGAAAAAGAAAGATACAAAATAACATTTCTCATGTTTCATGTTTTGCCATGTAGTCAAATAAAAGGACATCTAATTTGGGAATCAGGTGGTGAAATGTTTGTCTCCTCAGGATCCGTGGTTGGATTTGACAGTGTTTGTATGTTTTTATGTCTCTCAAGACAAAGAGACTGGGGAGAGGATGAAATTAATTGTCAGGGTTTTTTTTTTTTTTTCTGTTTGGAAATGAGAAAACAAAAAAGTTTAGTTTAGTTTCTTTATTTCTTAAACATGACTGCACGTCAAATTTGCTGTTACTTAATGGTAGAATATCCTTGAAGAAAGTTGGTATGATCTTTGCATGTGTGATTATTTTAACTGGCTTAACTTTGAAATAAGTATTTCTTTTTGAAAAAAACTATTTTTGCACAATGTTAACCACAAGATCCTGCCATCTAAAGTCCGAACAGAACTTCTTTGTGAGGATGACAGATCCTATTTACAGATCTATTTTAATTCCTTCCTGAGTGAACACAGTTCACAGTCATGGACTCTATTAAATAAGAATACAAGTGTGTCCGTGGGAGGTGGTGAAAGGATTGTGGAAATTTACGAAGAGGCACGTGAGTGGACATGGCGAAACTCAAAAGTCTGGGTCAGAAACTAGTGAGGACAAGCTGAGAATTGATCTGATGAAGTTTGTAGAATTAATATATGGGTCAACAGGTCTCTCTCTCTCTCTCTTTCTCTCTCTCTCTCTCTCTGTGTGTGTGTGTGTGTGTGTGTACAGAACAATAGCAATTAAAATAGAAGAGTTTGTGACCTTGAGAATGAGTAGGGAAATAGTGGAAGCACAGGGAAAAGGTAAGAGTGTAAATCAGATAAATATGTACTCTTGTATGAAAATCTTGGAAAATTTCCCATTAGAAACAATCATTTTTTTTATTTACATTTTACCAGGTTGCATCTACTTTAGAAAAAGTTGTATCACGAGGGAATTAATAAAATTGAACTTTTCTTCATCTGTACAGCAAGTTGTAAGCAATTGCCTTTGAAAAGGAGTTTATCTCATTTTAGTAACATCTTTATTTAATTCAAAGTCAAGAAATCAGTAAAATATTAGGATGACTAAAACTATGTGCTAGGGTGAACACCTTTGAGAATGAGTAGTTCTGTAAGCATTTTAGATTGCATCTTCCTATCAGCAGAGACATGCTTCCCTATTCTGGCTGGTCTCCTCTCCAGCAGGTCATTTCTCACACTGCAGAGAATGTATTTTGACTGTTCCTATCAGATTCACCTTGTTGTGCTGAAAGCCTCTTATGTTAAATATAAAAATATCTGATTTTCAGTGAACCGAAGTATTAGCCTTAGATATATTTTGGCACTTTAGGATTATCATGAAAAACCATGTAGGAATCATAACAAGGCTCCAACTCTTACCATTGTGGAGTTCGTTTTAAAAGAGCTAGACAGTAACATTGCAAAATTTGGCTAGTAAACCACAAAATTTAAGCTTCTTGTTTGCTCTGACAGGCATCAATTCCAACGATAGAGTTAATTTTTTATATGAACTGGGTAAGAGAGGAAGGAGAGAGACACAGAGAGAGACAGACAGAGACAGAAACAGAAAGACAGAGACTGTATTATCAAAATCATGGCATCATAAAAGCACCTTCTTCCTCTTCTGTGAAAGATAATGCAATTAATGTTCACAGTTTACCCTGGAGAATGACTCTATGTCATTTATCACCTATAAAATATAAGTTCTCTGATATCCTATTGGCTTGTGAATCACCAGACTGGTATCTGCATGCCTTGGAGTTTAAGTAATAGCCTGCCAATGTCAAATGTACTGAGTTGGGTAGTACTCATGTGGACAGAATACTTGGTAAGTTTATCTAATAGGACGAATCAGGTCAGTGTTTCAAACAGGGATGGTTTTACCCTGAGGGTAAGCATAGAGTCACTTGTCAGGCAGCATTGAGAAGACTGTTTCACCTGCAGGTGCACTGAGTCCTGAGATGCAGCTGAACATCTTGCATTGGCAGGATAATTTTTTTTTCAAATATCGAATATTTAGGCCATGCCTTAGAAATTCTGAACAGCAGCTATTGCTTTTCCTATACATAATGTGGGCATATACTTTCTTTAAATTGCTGAAGACTTAAGTTGTGACTAAGTATCAGCTTACCAGTCTTGCTGCTACAAAAGACTTTGCATGTGCAAGGGAACCCTTGTCTAATCCTTGCCACAAAGAATGCATTACCTGTTACTTAATTCTCCCTTGCTGCTCTGTTTATTTTGAGCACTAGATATTCTGTATACTTGACTCTCCTGGAATCAGTCCAAGTCTACACACCTGAGCTGGTGCAAACGCTTTTACATCAAATCAACAGTTTGAAGGCAGCACAGACAGACTCCAGAAAAGTGAAGATCTTATATGGCTAGGTCTTCAGGTAATTTTTTATCCTAATTTATTCCACCTGGATTTACTACTTCAGTCATAGTCATGGCTGGATGGAAGAAGCAGCAGCTAGGCCAGATGGCCATGAGTCCCCTCTGGTGTCAGTTGTTGCTCCCTGCTCTGTTTGCCACTCCTTCATTATCTGACTTGACTTGGCTCACCGGGGTCTCTGATTTGGTTGGTGGTAGAGCTCTTTAGTTCAGGTATGAGTGATAAGCTTGTTACTCAGTATTAGCATTTCCTATGGGCAACATTGCTTATTCAAGTTGGGTACCTTGTGAAGCCGGGCATCTGGTCTGAAACGAAATTGTTGTACTCTAATTCAAGACTCTTTGAGAACTTGAGAAATATTGGATCAGGAATTATGTTCTGCTGCCTGAATATGTGATAAAAGTTTATGCAGTTGTTCAATTGTTGCAGTCAACACTTGTGAAGCATGTATCATGTAGACGAATAAAATCATTGTTTTTAAAATGTGCTATGGACTAACCTCTATTGGGTCTCCAATCTGTATGGAACGAGTTTCTGGTTGCAGGTGAGCAAGGGTCAGGGAGAATTGACAGACAGATGCAAACACAAGAGAGTGCTGAATCTGAATGTATTTTGTCCAAACGAAAACCAGACTTTTAATACAGAAGAAAAACAAGAAATCCAGGCAAACACATCAAGTTACATTGACTCAAAACAAAGAAGATGCATACATAAAAAGATGGTGGGAGCCAGGCCATAGTTCCCACTGAGAATAGGAACAACCCTTAATTAAAAAGATCAGCTAAACACAGGAGCCAGGTGAATGCTCTAATGCAATGCTAGTCTATTGTTAAACCCACCACCACAGGTTCTTTACTAAATTCCTGATTATGCTATTCCTCTGGGCCTAGTAAAGAAACCTGCACCAGGGGAATTCCCTTCTACTAATCCTTTCATGCAACAACCCACCTATTTCCTTCACTATTGTGTATTCCTGTGTTTGGGTGTGACTTGGCTATTGTCCTAAGTAATTACTATGCAGACTAGCCCTGAGCTCTTCTAGCTCCATTCAAGTAAATTGTAATGCCTGATTATTTTTACTGTCTCTACTAGAATTAAATTTGAGTGTTACTGAATAGGTAACCCTTTGTGCAAGGTGATAAGTATGGATCTATTGTTATTCTTCTACATATACAGACCACCAGTTAGACGAGCAACATTTATTGAACATGCTTTCTTTTTTTCCATTGTATGGTTTTGGCTTCTTTGTCAAAGATCAAATACCCATATGTATGTGGGTTTCTGGGTCTTCGATTCTATTCCATTGATCTACCTCTCTGCCTCTGTCCCAATACCATGTGGTCTTTATCACTATTGCTTTGTAGTACCAGCTTGGGGTCACAGATGGTTAGTATTCCCATTTTAAATTGGATTCCTCGGGGTTTTGTTGAGTCTTTAAGTTTCTTAGATACCACTCTTGTACGTGTATACCCATTGACATTTGCTCAACTATGTTCATTCTAGATTTATTCATAATATCTAGGCCTGGAAACAACCTAATGTCCCTTAACCAAAGAATGGATACAGAAAACACAATACATTTACACAATAAAGTATTTCTCAGCTGCTAAAGAAATTACATCATGAAATTTGAAGACAAATTGATACAAGTAGGAAAAAAAAAAATCATCCTGTGTGAGGTAACTTAAACCCAGAAAGACAAAGTGTGTTTTCCTTTATCAGTAAATATTTAGCTGTTAAGTAAATGATAATCAAGCTATAATCCACAAACCAATTAAACTTAGTTAAAGAGGAGGACTCTAGAGGGGATATATGAATCTCTCTGGAAACAGGAAATAGATTTCTCATATACTGGGTAGGGAAGAGAAGGGAGTGGGAGGGATCAAGTATAGGGGAGGGCAAGTGAAGAAAAGAGTATGGGGAGATACGGCTGAAATTGGGGGACATTTGGAAGGCACTATGGAAACCTAGTGCAGTGGAAACTCCCTTCATAATGGAGAATACAGAGTCTGAACTTACCATCTTTTTTGGCCATGCATGGTTTCCAGTGGTGGGACAGAATTGCTTTTATGTGTGTTGTTGGCCAAGGGAGAGCCATGGGTATCCCAAACCAACCCAGTCTAATGCTAGAACAGAAGGTCATTCTTTGGAAAGTGACAGCAGGGACCCATTACTCAGAGAGACATTTCTACAGGTCAATAAATGTAGAGAGGTTGAGCTCGTACTTCCAAAGACTCTTCATCATTATGGTTCTAATCTCTTTGGGAAGGAACTATGCAGGCTGAAAGATAGAGAAATGTGTACCCCAAACCAACCACAAATCCTTAAACCTAAAATGTGTTATGCCTGCAAGACATGCTGAGACAATATTAGCACCGAACCTGTGAGAGTAGCCAAGCAATGTCCGGTTTTACTTGAGGCTTATACCACATAAGTGAGCCTGTGACTTACACTGATTGGATGATAAGAAACCTGACACAGCAGATTCCAGAGATCTAGGATAGAACCAGGCACAACTGGGAAAAAAAAAATCAATGAAGTGTTTCATAATGATATTCTACTATACTTATAGATCGGTGCCTGGTCCAATCATTATCAGAGAGGCCTCCTCTGTTAGCTAATGGAAGTGGGTGCAGAATCCCATAGTCAGACACTATGATGAGACAGAGTATAAATGTGAGGTTTCGATCTGGTCATTTACCCTGTAGCTCTGGAACCCAGAGGAAGGGGTTGGGGTATTATAGGAGTCAGAGAGGATAAAGCATACCCAGAGAACACAACCTATGAATCAGTGAAACAGGGCTCATAGGGGCTTACAGAGTCTGAAACACTGTGCCTACCTGGGTCTGCACCAGATCCTTTGTAAATATATAATGGCTATAAGGTTGGTGGTTTTTTGAGACTGCCAAAAGTGGGAGTGGGTGTATCTCTGACTCTTTGGCCTGCTCTTATGACCCTTTTCCTCCTATTGAGTTGCCTTAACCAGCCTTGACAAGAGGGTCTTATTGTATCTTGTTTCGGTTGTATTTGGTTTTTATCTCTTGGAGGCCTGCTCACTTTTGAAAGGAAACAGAGTGGAAGGTGGGGGAGGGAGCAGGGAGAAGGAGGAAGAGGAAGAGGAAGAGGAGAAGGAGGAGGAGCTGGAAGGAGTAAAGGAAGGGAAAATTGTGGTCTGGATATATTGTATGTGAAAACAATATTTTCAATGAAAAAGAAGGTGCCATAAGATTTAAAATTTGATCTATTATTGAGATAGTGCATGAATTAAATTGTTACTGGTAATATGGTAATATTTTTCTAGATCTATTAAGTTAGGTAACTTTTATTATCTTCTACATTTCTACATTACCTATAAATTTTAATTTTGTGTTTTATTATTCATGTACATAATATTGACAAAATCTCTCTTGGGATAGATAGATATGTCTATATCTATTGTACACACACACACACACACACATATATATATACATACATATATTCCTTGTATAAAAATATATTATCTAAATATCTTACTTTTATGTATCTCAAAAGATAAAACTCTAATTCTTAATTGTTGACTGTTTTTTGGATATGATTTTCTGTGAGCTGTGTTCATGAAAAATTTTTGCTACATCCACTCCAGTAGTGACTCGAATTACAGGCCTAAAAGGCTGGAAGCAGTCACGAGGCAGAGTTTTATGGAAACTGCCTCCTGGAACCTTGGCATTGCAGTAGCCCATGTACTTAAACCCTGTCCCCGCGTTAGTCTGGTGTATGGATCCATGTGCTCTCTTTCAGTATTATTTTATTATAAGTGCCTTTTAGGATTGATTTTGACATATAGCTAAGCCTTCACCAGTGTTCCAATGTCCTAGGCAGTCCAAGTGGATCAAAGACCTCCACATGACACCAGATACACTGAATCTAATAGAAGAGAAAGTGGAAAAGAGCCTCAAACTCCTTGGCACAGGGGCAAATTTTCTGAGCATAATAGCAATGGTTCAGGCTCCAAGATCAACAACTGATAAATGGGACCTCATGAAACTGAAAGGCTTCTGTAAGGCAAAAGACATCATTAACAGGACAAATTGGCAACCCACCGATTGGGAAATTTCTCTAATGCTACATCCAATATATAACTTCTTGAGTTAACTCCCCCCCACCCAAACAAACAAACAAACAAACAAAAACAATTAAAAATGGGGTACAAAGCTAAACAGAGAATTCACAACAGAAGAATCTTGAATGGCCAAGAAACTTAAAGAAATGTTCAAAGTTCTAAGTCATCAGGGAAATGCAAATCAAAACAACCTTGAGATTCCATCTTACACCAATCAGAATAAGTGATCAAAAACTCTAGTGACAGCACATGTGACAGGTATGTGGGGAAAGAGGAACATAACTACGTTGCTGGTGGGATTACAAATTGGTATAACCATTCCGGAAATCAATCTGCTGATACCTCAGAAAACTGGAAATAGTTCTACCTGAAGATCCAGCTATTCCACTCTTGGGAATATACCACTATGTTCACAGCAGATTTATTTGTGATATCCAGAAGCTGGAAAAAAAAACCCAGATGTACCTCATCCAAAGAATGGATACAGAAAATGTGGTTCATTTACACAGTGGAATACTATCCAGCTGTTAAAAACAAGACATCATAAATTTTGCAGGCAAATGGATGGAACTAGAAAATGTCATCCCGAGTAAGGTAACCCAGACCCCAAAAGACATGTGTGGTATATACTCACTGATAAGTGAATACTAGCCAAACAATGCAGAATGCCTATGATACAACCAACGGACTGTAAGAGGTTTAACAAACAGAAAGCCCCAAGTGACGCTACTTCAATACCACTTAGAAGGGGGAAGAAAATAATCACTGGAATCAAAGGAAGGCAGATGGGAGAGGGGGTGGGAAAAGGGTAACAGGATCAGGTATGGGAGACTGGGACATGAGAAGCCCAGAGGGCCAAGAGAATGAGTGGAAATATGCAGTTTGCGGGGGTTGGAGTTGGGGTGACCCTCTAAAAAGTACCAGAGACCTGGGAGATGAGAGACTCTCAGGACTCAGTGGGTATGGGCTTAACCAAAATGTCCAAGAATGGGAAGAAGGAACTATCAGAGGGGGGCCGGGAACTATCTACCTCCAGTAAATAGGGCCTCAAGCGGAGGGACAGGGTTACTAACCCACAGTTAAAATTTCTAACCCAGAAGTGTTTCTGTCTAAAAGAACTGCAGGGACAAAATTGGAAAAGAGACTGAAGGAAAGGCAGTCCAATGTCCTGCCCAAGTTGGGATCTATGTCATGGCCGGGGGGGGGGGGGGGGGGGCGGTGGTGGTGGTGGTGGCTGGGTGCATAAAGGCCTGGTTCTATTATTTTTGCTGTGCTGTGCTTTCAGACAGGAGCCTAGCATTGCTGTCCTTTGAGAGGCTCTATGAGCAGCTGACTGAGACAGATACAGACACTTACAGCCAATCATAGTACTGAAGTTGGGGACTCCTATGGTTGAATTAGGAGAAGGATTAAAGAAGATGAAGGGGAGGGTGACCCCATAGGAAGACCAGCGGTGTCAACTTACCCAGACCCCAGAGAGCTCTCAGAGACAGAGTCACTAACCAGGCAACATACCACAGGTGATCTGAGGCTGCTGGCACATATATATCAGAGGCCTACCCGGTTTGGCTTTAGTAGAAGATGTGTCTAATCCAAGAGAGACTTGAAGCACCAGGGAAGGGGGAAGCCTGGTGTGTGTGTATGTGGGGGCGTGGAGTACCCTTTTAGAGGCAAGGGGGAGAAGGAATAGGGAGAGGAACTATGAGAGGGAGGCCAGGCCTAGGGAGCAGTGACTAGAATGTAAATAGATGGAATATTTTAAAAATGGGAAGATTATCTAAAATTCTACAAAAAGGAAATACAAGTAGCCAACATAGCATGAAAATTCTCAACACCCTTGTCTGTCAGATAAGTGGAAATTGCTCCTGTTTCTGATAGACGGGTGATTGTAAAGGAAACACAGGATTACATGCTGTTGAGGCTGTGGAGAAAAGGGAACCTCCATATACCATTATGGATGAATCTGTGGGGCCTAAGTAGCAATAAACAGAAGGCTACTATTTCTGGTTCAAGTCTTTAGATATCAAAGAACTTAACATTTCGAAAAGGTGTGATTGAAATTAATGAGTATGTATTTTCTATGTCACAGTTGCCCCTATAGTTTATCACAATTAAAACTTTCTTTTCCTTCTTAGGTACTTACACTCTATAACTCCATTACAACTAGAAACTAATTTTCTGTTTTGTTTTGAAGAAAGGTCTTGCTACATCCCAGGCTCAGCTGGGACTCATGTCTGTAATCTGGCAGAATGTGAGATCAAAGTGACCCTCCTGTCTCAGCCTCCCAAGTGCTAGGATTTTAGGCATGAACTACCATGCCTGGCTAACAAGTGATCTCAGTGGATCTGGGTAGAGGTAGTTGGAAGTTTTATTTTGCAGCAATCAAATAAACATCTGGCACAAAATAAGAATTCATAAAGTTGTCAGATGAACAGCAGGTTCAATTTTGGAGCTTCAAATCTTATATTATTCAAGCAAGCAAGGGTGACCTTCCTTGTTCTTGATCATGACTCAGCAATTAAAATGCAGCCAGTCACTCTGAGTGAGATGGTGGATACTCAGGTCTGATATATGCCTCAAGTAGATTAGTGCTGATTCAGAAGGATTAAATATGGTTGAAATGTACTTTCATATTCTTTTCAAATGCAACATGTTTACCACACATTTCCAAGTGTTAGATTCAAGGCCACTGCCTGAAAAACCTAAAAGCACTTTAGAGCTTTTTTTAGAGACGTACAATTCTGGGAAACATTTTTGTGCAGTCTCCACAGACATTATTTAACTTAAGTTCCAAGTGACCTTTAGGCCAAGCAAACATCGCTTGCAGAGAGTATTTTAGTTTATTTGAAGTGGAAAGTAAATGAAGGAGAAATCTTGTTTACTTTCTAGCTAAGGGAGAGACTCAAGTTCCTGGCATGGCGCTGTTAATTAGGCAGTGGGAACTTTGACTGGGTGTTCAAAAGAATTAATTTTTGAGTGAGCTTTCACTGTATGAAAGTTTGACATCTTTTGAGAGTTTAAACCATGTACAGTTTCTAACAGATGAGTTGCAAAGGTGTACCTGAATTTTCCTGTGTTGAAAATACATTGCTTATATATGTTAGTTAATATGAAAAATATTTAAAGATAAAAATTCTAAAAGAAAATACTTAGATACTACAATTTGGAGGCTAAAGTATAGAATTTTACTTTATTCTTTCCAGAGTCTGTAAATGCATTGAAATGTCCAGGAAGCTGACTATAATTTACACAAAGAAATGTTATTCAGCCTTACTTTACCATTGTGAGGATGGAGAGAAAATTAAAACAGGAGAGGGCAGTGGCAGGTGTTAGGCTCTGATGCAGTCTAAATATCAAGGTTTATCTGACCCATTGATGTTTTATTGCCCACAGTTGCTACTGCAAAGGGCTACCCTCAAGAAAGGAAATCTCTTCAGTGTGATCACTTGGAAGGTGGGAGTATCCAGACAGTGCAGCCTGTGATGGAGACCTGAAGCCTGTGTTCATGTCCCTCAGGTCCTCCTCATTTCCTATAAAACCAGTTCATGGAAACTTATTTAGGATTCTGGGTCACCAGCTCAAACAGTCCATTGGCCTTTGTCATAGATTTGGTAGATGAAGAAGAGAAAGGAGAGAAAAAAATTAAGTACCACACCCAGGATATATGTCAATGCCTTTCTAAGAAATTGTGGCTGGTTTGTTTGTTTGTTTGTTTGTTTGTTTTTGGGAGTAGAATATTTCACTAAATGGTATTTTGGAATTCCAGAGAGACGATTAAAGAATTAGCATTGATTCTGGTTGTTTGCAATTGGAATTTTACAAATACTTGACACCTAAGTAAGAATATGAAGAAAGGATTCACATTCCTAGACCTGAACAACTTTGTTCACAACACTTCCCCATTTTATAGACCTTTTGTAGCAACATGAAAGAACAACCGTTCAACTAGTCAAACAATCTAATGCTTAAGTGAAGATACTTTCAAACAAGTATTGACACATGATACAAAGCTGGGTTAGCAACCTAATTACTCAAATCTCTTTCATTAATATAAAATTCCCTCCTTTTGTTTTTCAGGGATGTCCATGGGAGATGCTGGAGCACAATTCAAATGTGAGTCACTGGCTAAACATGGGAGAAGAAATTTGAGATTTCGGTCATTTGTTCTTGACATCCCATCTGGTGATGAATAAGACTGAACATATTTCTACAATATATTGAGTTGTTGACCATATGAACAAACAAGGAAGCTGACAAAAGCCAGGCGTGGCAATGTAGCTAGTCTATTGTACCCAGTTATTTAATCTCCAGTTGAGATGTTGCTATGAAAGTGCTTTGTAAGTAGTTGATATCTGAGATCAATTGACTTTAAGAAAAAAGAGATACTCTCAGGTATTCTGGGGAGATGATAGGAGCAGTGCAAAACCTGTATATGAATATGTTTTTCCTTAAGGGATAAGAATTCTCCTTGTCACATCAGCTGCAGGTCTTCAGTTGACTTGCCTAATGGATAACTCTCTGGTTTGTCTGTTCTTATTCTGGCTCTCTTAGTTTTGTGGAGCACTGAACATGCGAAAGCTCATGATAGGAAAATTGAATAGTAACATAGTTTTAAGGATTAGATGTTTTTGGAGTGTAATAGGTTGTAATAAGTAACAATAAGTTATATTTCAAAAACAAGCTCTTTTCTGTTCTGCAAATGACATTTTATATATATATATATATATATATATATATATATATATATATATCACTAGTAATTTTAGTATTTACATTATTATCATGGGGAAGGTGCTGGGATAAATGTTACAATATCTTTTCCTAGAACATAAAACTACATTACCCAAACTATATATGTTGCTAAATTGATTTAATAACATTTGTGTCTAAGTGTCCATTCTTCCTACCTATTTCTCAAAATTGTAAGCATGTTTTGTTTCCTGTATATAGGTCAGAGTAGTATTTACAGAGATGGAATATTCTATTGCTAAAACAGGTATTGTTTTTCATTTATACTGATGCCTGATAAAGATGTAAACGTTTATCCTCTCCTTGTGGAACACAAGGCTCATGGGTACTCAAGTTCTCCTGTGTACTCAGCCTCCAAGTCTAACTTACTAGGGCTCATTTCAAGCCTTTGCAGTACATTTGGCCTCCATCACTTCCAGAGACTTTTGACACCTTGTTCAATTCTTTCTGCTAAGATGACATTTCCCTTCTGTGGGATTTTCACAGGCTGTAGTACTGTGTTAGACAGTTGGTGTTAATTTCAGGCTGACACAATAGTCTTGTGGCAAAACAAAAATTATGTTGACTATTCTATGAGAAATTAGCAATAGTACTAGTTCTAAATTTCATTTTTGTTAGCAATGAATTAGAACATACTTGCAAGATCAACGATTGTATATCATATACCTAACAGTGTTAGTATGTTTCTTCAAAAATTCCTGATACCATATGGCAGCTACAGTTGGTGTTGCTATAGTTGAAATGGCAAGAGTGAGTGATGTATCCCAGAATCCACCAGGATTTTTTTCAGGATCCACATTTATGACTTAAATGGAGACATGATGGACTTAACCATTCTCTTGAGCACAGGGCACTGTTTTCATTCCTTGTTTTGATTTAGAAAAGGATTCTTTTAGAGAGTGCCACTGAAACTTTCCTCCTGTAATAGCTTTTATGTCGTAGGGTAAGAAGTCATTGTGAAACCTGGCAACCACTAAGTATGTCAGTGCAATCAGTGTTAGGAACTAAGAAAACCTCCTGGTGAGGTAAAGTTGGCTTAGATTCGGCTCATTTTCTTATCTTTGCACACTTACTCTATCAAAAAGATCTTCCTGATGCTTGGGGTCTTTGCTTATCAAAGCCTACTTGAGACTGTGTTTGATATTACAGTGAGTTCTGTTCGCCTATCTATGTAGTACTTGAGACTACAAGCACAAGTTCTTTCCAGAAAAGAATCAGGAACTAATTTCTATGCATACCTAAGCCGGTATTGAATGGTCTTTTTATGTGGAATCTGATGGCTTTAGTACATGGGTTCTGGATAGGAGAACTGGTTCAAATTCAAAAGGTGGGCAAGGGGCTGAATATGTTTATTAGATTGTCCACGCCCAGATTCCCAGTCATTAGTTCTTCGTTTCTTCTTTTACAAATTGGAATTTAACTCTTGATGGCTGCTTACTTATCTTCCTCACAAGGATAGCAAGTTATTATCTATTTCTATAATTCTCCATATTTTAAATGGAAACACTATTGAGTCTGAAAAATCTGTTGAAGGTAAGATTTGAACTTTCTGAAACCTTCTCTAAGACTTTGCTACTTTTATGGTTAAATATGTTCTTTTTCTCCATCCATCAGTTCCAGGAGCTGAGAATCCCTTTAGATGTTGCCAAGGAAACCCTCTCAGGATTTAATTGCTGATTCATCATCCCCTTGTCAGTTATCTTTGTCCCTGAAAATAGCAACCCAATTCCATTGTTCATGCTTTTGATGTACTTCTTAAAAGTCTGAGACTTTATTTCTTTCAGTGCATTCTCTGCTGGGGCATATGAGATCCTACAGTGAATGTTCTTACAAATGGATCTGCCTCATTCTGTTGAGGATTGGTATTACAAGTAAAATTACCATCCTTGGTGAGGCTCTATTTTCTAGGCAATTCTGAGAGTGGAACAATTATAGCCAGTATGTGAGCATGTATAGCCATCAGCCTCCCAGAATTCCAGGATAGGGAGGCCAAGTCTCAAGGTACCCATGGTGTTTGTGTAAAATCAATGTATACACATTTATGTATGACAAACATTAGCTCATTAGTGCACACTTACTACATTGCTCTAATTGAATGACAATGGTTTTGTTTGTTTGTTTACTTTGAAATCTGTCTTGTTTTCTTTTGTCCTAAAAAAAAAAAAATATCATTCTTACACTCGTGAGAAGTTAAACTGGGCCACTATGTGAAGAGTTTTAGAATTTAGTTTTTTATTTCTTGGAGATTTCACATATTATTTTTGGTTAATAGTTTCATTGTGGCTTTTTATTATTGTTGAATTATTCTTCTCTCATACAATACATCTTGACCACAGCTTCTGCTCCCTCCACCCCTCCCCGTTCCCCCCCCCCCATCTCCCTTCTGTCCAAGAGCTACTCCTTTGACATTTCCTCATCAGAAAAGAGCATGTCTCCAAAAGACTACCACTCGGAAGGCAGAGGCACTCAGATTTCTGAGTTTGAGGCCAGCCTGGTCTACAGAGTGAGTTCCAGGACAGCCAGGGCCACACAGAGAAACCCTGCCTCGAAAAACAAACAAACAAAAAACCAACCACACAAATGACAACAGTCATACAGAACAAAACAACAGTAAGACAAGGCAAAGACACTCCTACCGAGGCTAGACAAAGCAACCCAATAGGAGGAAAAGCGTCTCAAGAGTAAGGCAAAGAGTCTGCTCTCACTCTTTAAGGCCCACAAACTCACCAGGCTAAGAGCACTAACACGCATACAGAGGACCTGGTGCATCCTCATGCAGGCCCAGTGCTGGCTGCTCCAGTCTCTCTATGTCCCTGTGAGACCTGCCTAGTTGATTCAGCGACTTATGTTTTCTAGGTGTGCTCCATCTCCTCTGACTCCTACAATCTTCTCTTCTCCTATTACTTTGGATTCCAGGGCTCCAAGGGGAGGGACCTGATGGAGAACTCCAATTTAATCTCTCTCTCCACATACTGTTTCGGCTGTGAGTCTCCCTACCTATTTCCATCTATCGCTAGAGGAAGACTCTTTGATGACAATGGGCAAGGCATCTATGAATATAGCAGAATAGCATCAGGAATCATATCAATGGCTTTTTTTTTTCTGTTGTGTTTGGTTTACCCTAGGACTCTGGGCTATCCAGTCTCAAGCTCCTGGAAATCCATGCAGTATGAGAACATGGGCTTCCTCTCATGTCATAGTTGTAAATTAAACTAAATATTGGTTGGCCACTCCAAGCACTGTGACAGCACATCTTGTAGACAAGACACATTGTAGACCAAAAGGTTTTGTGGCTGAGTTGGTTCACAGTTTTCTCATTCCTAGCTTCAGAGTACCTTCTCAGCCAGAGACTAAAAATGTAGGGGGAGAAGGCTCCATACCTGCACCAGCTTGACCTCCTTCTATATTCAATAAGCTCTGTGGATGTTGTCCTTGGCAATGGGGCCCCCTGCTTTTATTTCAGAGAGTGACCTTCTGTCCTAGCATCAGCCTGGATTATTTAAGGATCTCTAATAACACCCTTAGCCAACAGCTCAAAGGAATGTAACTCAGTTTCACCTCTGGAAACTGCCCAGCTATAAAAGATAGCCAGCTCACATCTTGAGAGAGTTGTATCAATCATAATTGAGATTAAAAAGACAATTAAGGATGTGCATTACTGTGTAGATTTTATACAACACATTTTTTAAAATTAGATATTTTCTTTATTTACATTTCAAATGTTATTCCCTTTCCCAGTTTCCCTCTTGGAAGTTCCCTATCTCACTCCCTTCCACTGCTTCTATGAGGATGCTCTCCCACCTACCCACTCACTCCTATACAGGCATTCCCCTACACTGGAACATCAAGTCTTCATAAGACCAAGGGTCTCTCCTCCCATTGATGTCAGACAGGGCCATCTTCTGCTACATATGCAGCTGGAGCTATGAGTTCCTCCAGGTATACACTTTGGTTAGTGGCTAGTCCCTGGGAGCTCTAGAAGGTCTGGTTGGTTGATATTGTTGTTCTTCCTATGGGGTTGCAAACCCCTTAATTTTCCTAAGTCCTTTAACTCCTCTACTGCGGACCCTATGCTCAGTCCAATGGTTGTCTGTGAGCATCCATCTCTATCTGTCAGGCTCTGGCAAAGCCTCTCAGGAGACAGCTATATCAGGCTCCTGTCAGCATGTACTTCTTGGCATCTGAAATAGTGTCCAGGTTTGGTGTCTGTATATGGGATGGATCTTTAGGTGGGGCAGTCTCTTCATGGCTTTTCCTTCAGTCTCTGCTCTATAATGTGTCTCCGTATTTTCTCTCTTGAAAATTTTGTTCCCCATTCTAAGAAGGATCTAAGCATCCATGCTTTGATCTTCTGTCTTCTTGAGCTTCATATGGTCTGTGAATTGTATCTCGGGTATTCTGAGATTTTGGCCTAATATACACTTATCAGTGAGTGCATACCTCGTGTGTTCTTTTGTGATTAGGTTACCTCACTCAGAATTATATTTTCTAGTTCCATTCATTTGCCGAAGAGTGTCATGAATTCATTGTTGTTAATAGCTGAGTAGTACTCCATTGTATAAATGTGCCACATCTTCTGTATCTATTCCTCTGTTGAAGATAATCTGGGTTCTTTCCAGCCTTTGGCTATTATAAATCAGGCTGCTATGAACATGGTGAAGCATGTGTCCTTGTTATATGTTGGAGAATCTTTTGGGTATATACCCAGGAGTGGTATAGCTGCGTCCTCAGGTAATACTATGTCAAATTTTCTGAGGAACTGCCAGACTGATTTCCAAAATAGTTGTACCAGCTTGCAATCCTCACCAGCATCTGCTGTCACCTGAGTATTTGATCTTAGCCATTCTGACTGGTGTGATATGGAATCTCAGGGTTGCTTGGATTTGCTTTTCCCTGATGACTAAGGATGTTGAACATTTCTTGATTTTTATTACTATGGAGAAGCCCCTATAAGCATAAGTCTAGTCTGGCTAGATTGGGGTTGAAGTGGGAATAATGTATTACTTGTTTTCATCTGCCATTTCCTTGGTGGTTTGGCTTTTGCTCTTCAATTTTGGGTTTGTAGGTATATGTCAGTGAGCTGACTCTTCTTAAACACAACAGACACTGGGTCCTGTCTTTCAATCCAGCTAGCTAGTTGTCTCTTTCCATGTGTACAATGATGCCATCATGTTTAAGCAGCATTGTCATTTCCTGCGGCTTTATTGTTGGTTGTGATGGTTGGTTGAATTACTGCTAATTGATTGCTCTCTGTTAGCATTAAGGATTTTCTGCTTTACTATACTGGACAGCATGGACTCTTTCCTTGCTCTAATTTGTTTATCTATACCTTTCACTATATGTATTTTGTATTGCTGTTTACATGAAGGGGGACATATTTCGTTAGCTTTTATCTCCTATGCCATACTTCTAACAGATTCACCAGTCTGCTCTTCTCTAGGCCATATCTCTATACAGGTTGTCTGCATCCCTATGTGCCGACAACCTAGACTGTCTTGCTTTGTCTTTGTAGTCTATTCTGTTCCTATAGTTTCCCTTCGCAAAGTGTAACTGGTTGCTTCCCCACAGCATAGTCTCATTTCCAGCTATTTTTTTTTTTTCTTATTCATCCACATTCAGGAGAGGAAAATACTTTCTTTCAGTTATAGCTGACCCTTGCTGGATACCTTTGTGTAAGCAGTGTGGTTAGTTATACCTGGCCCTTGCTGGATACCTTTGTGTAAGCAGTGTGGTTAGTTATAGCTGACCCTTGCTGGATACCTTTGTGTAAGCAGTGTGGTCAGTTATAGCTGACCCTTGCTGGATACCTTTGTGTAAGCAGTGTGGTCAGTTATAGCTGACCCTTGCTGGATACCTTTGTGTAAGCAGTGTGGTCAGTTATAGCTGGCCCTTGCTGGATACCTTTGTGTAAGCAGTGTGGTCAGTTATAG